>JBBPLE010000677.1:0-16270 GCA_038089675.1 Boletales sp. KT-2023b | reverse complement strand
AAGACAGTGAACTCCGAACTATAAACTCTGTGGTAAACAAATCACAATAATGCACCACAATGTGGCTAAACAACTCAATAAGGTAAAAGCACCAAAAACAGCGAAGTGCACAATCAGAACTGTAACAAAAGCAGCATTCCAGACCGAGGAAATCAACTGCCGCCCTCATCCAGATGCAACTGCATCCACTCCTGCTGACACTGTGCTCTCTGCTTCATCTGGCTGTGGTTGTGCTGCAAATTCACCATGCTCATTCCATGAGAAGTCTGGGCACTGCCAGTGCAAGTGCTATTCACTGCAAAGGGCCAAGAAGTACTACAAGTTGCAGCAGAACAGGGAGAAAGGCCTGAGCAGGCGCAGACGACGAGTGGGACATGCCCAGGTCCTCAGGAAGTGGTTGAGAAGGCCAGAAATGCAAGTCTTCATTCCAGTGACCCTTCTGATCCATTCCCTCTGCTCCAACTTGATGCTGACCACAACTGGAATGCAGACTCGGGGGCCACTTCTCATATGACACCCCATCAACATTGGCTTCGCAATTATACCCCCAAACACGTCCCAATCAAGCTTGCTGACAATACCATTATCTATTAAGCTGGAGTCAGCTCTGTGTTGTTCCACCTAGTGATAGAGGGAAAGAGAGGTCGAGCAGTCGAGTTTTTGAACATCTTGCACATTCCTGAGCTGTGAAATAATCTCCTTGCTGTGCTATACCTCACCCGACACTCATCGATTGTTGTCCATATCAATGCAACACACATGACATTCTCACACACATCCGGTCCACCACTCTTCATTGCTACAATTAATGGCCACAATGCAGCGTTCCTCGATGGAGTGACTCAGCCTGTGACCGAACATGCATGCCCTGCAACTACAGTTCCACTTGATTTGTTGCTCTGGCATCACTGATTTGAATACAATAACATTGCTGACATCAAATGGCTGTTTGAGCGTGAAATGGTGACAGGGATGAAGCTCGACATGAAATCACCACCTGATCCAATCTGTGAGCCATGGCTGGCTGGCAAGATGACTGCAAATCCATTCCCTAGCTCTACATCATGTGCTTCTTGTCCTCTAGAGCTTATCCACTCAGATGTGCACCAAGTGCCATATGCAACATTCTCTGGTTACCGCTACTGGGTCACATTCATCAATGATTACTCTCAATATTGGTTTGTGTTGCCAATTCATGCCAAGTCAGATGTCTTCAAGGTGTTCAAGCAGTTCAAGGCATTCGCAGAGAATCAGAGCGAGCAAAAGATCAAAACCTTGTGAGACAACAAGGGTGGTGAGTACATGAGCAATGCAATTCTCAAATTCACGACCAAGTGTGGTATTGAGCACCAGCACACAGTTCGTGTGTGTCCACAGCAGAATGGAGTGGCAGAGCATGCCAACTGGGTGCTCTCTGAACGCATCACTGCTATGTTACAGGAATCTGGGCTTGCAATGGCATTTTGGGGCAAAGCACTTGCCACACTGGTTCATGTATGGAACTGATGTCCCACAGCTGCCCTGGATGATGCCACTCCATTCAAGCTCTGGCACAGTTGCAAACCAGATGTCTCTCACTTGCGAGTCTGGGGATCAACTACTTATGTGCATATCCAGAAGGACAAACACACCACGCTGTGCCCACACTTTGAGAAGTGTGTCTTTATTGGGTATCCTGATGGTTACAAAGGTTGGAAATTCTATAACCCAACCACAAAGTGCACAGTTATCTCAGAGCATGCAGACTTCAATGAGCATACAACTATGATCCCAGCTACTGATGCTCCACCACATCGCACCCAGCCTGTGATTCCATACACAGCTCCAGTACTGGATGGCTATCATGACAATGAGGGCGTTTCTGACCCTCCTGCAGTTCTACATCCTGTGGGGGGGCCTCCTGCTGCTCCTATGGACAATGAACAGGATGCAGAACCCAACACCCCAGTTGTAGCGCCTCAGTGATTGCCAGATCCTGTGATACCCATTGCTGCTGCGCCTCAGCCTTTGCCAGACCTGCCTCACACACCACTACCTGCACTGGCTTATGAGCCAATTGGGATTGGAGTGCGTTTGCCTTGCAGAATATGCCAGCCACCTTGCGAATGGTGGAAACTCAGTCCTGCCCAACTCACGGACAATGCAGATGACTCAGATGATGAAGAGGCTGACATTGTGCAGTGTTTTGCATCTGGTACTGCATACCCCAGGATGTTGAAGGATGCCATGAAGCTGGACAACACTGCCAAGTGGAGACAAGCTGCCTTGGACAAGCTCACCAATCACAAGACAAATGGGATGTGGACACTGGTAGATTGACCCAAAGATCAACCAGTCATTGGGTCAAAGTGGGTATTCACAAAGAAATTTTGTGCTGACGGCTCCTTTGAGCACTACAAGGGATGTCTTGTTGCCCAGGGCTTCTTCCAGCATCCAGGATCTGAATTCCTGGAGGTTTTCACCCCTACAGTCCATTTGCCCACCTTGAGTGTCATTTTGGCTCTTGCAGCTATCCATGACCTACACTTGTGGTCTGTGGACATTTCAAATGCTTACCTGAATGGTGAGATGGACTGTGACATCTATATGGAGCAGACCAAGGGTTTTGCTGAGGGCGACCGCAAGGAGTGAGTGTGCTTGCTCAAGAAAGCACTTTATGGCACCAGGCAAGGCAGAAATCGCTGGAATCACAAGATGCATTCTATTCTGGAGTTTATGGGCTTTTCACAGGCATACTCGGACGCCTCAGTCTATGTCTTTGTGTGAGATGACATCTGAATCATTCTGCCTGTCTTTGTGGATGATATGACATTTGCATCACAGTCCCTGCCTGTGATCAAGCAAGCAATCACTGATTTGAGCAAACACTTCAAACTGTGTGATCTGGGCCCAACCACAGAGATTCTGGGGATCAAGATTGACTGAGATTGCCCAAAGTGTTCCCTCACCATCTCCCAGCAGCAGTACTGCACTGACATGCTTACCTGCTTCAATATGGCTAATTGCAAGCCAGTCCAAACTCCAATGGACCCTGGTCTCTGCCTGTCGTGCGAGCAATCCCCAAAAACACCTGAGGAGTGCAACCTTATGCACTTGGTCGACTATGGTGGTGCTGTGGGCTCCCTGCAGTATCTATCTTGCACCACTCACCTGGACATTGCATTCACTATAGGTCAGCTCATGTCATTCATGTCTGATCCTGGTGTGGCCCATTGGAATGCGGTGAAGCATCTGTTTCGCTACATCAAAGGGACAATGAACTATTGCATTACCTACTCGCCTAATCCCTCCTCACCTTCCCAGCTGTTCACCACCTATTTTGACGCAAATCATGGCAGCTGCAAGGACACTGGATGGTCCACAAGCGCATATGTTGTCAAAATTGGCACTGGGATTGTCTCCTGGATGTCTAAGCATCAAACGATCATTGCACTATCCACCACTGAGTCAGAGTATGTTGCTGCATGTGAAGCTGGCAAGGAGATTGTCTGGATGCGCAAGTTGATGCAGGAACTCGGATTTCAGGTGAATGGCCCCTCAACACTGCATATGGACAACCAGTCTGCAATCTAGGTGGCAAAGCATCCAGAGCACCATGGCAGGATGAAGCACCTGGATCTGCGGTGGTACTGGCTCAGAGATATGGTTGATAACAGTGTCATTTCGCCTTCTTTCATTCCTACTTCGATTATGCCTGCTGATCTTCTCACAAAGGCACTACCCAGAGTTAAAGTGAGACATTTTTATTCTTTGCTTGGACTTGCCCCATTTCAGACAATTTAGTTGATTTTGCACCAATGCACAATCAGGGGTGTGTGTTACAGTTCTGATTGTGCACCTTGCTGTTTTCATTGCTTTTCCCTTATTTAGTTGTTCAGCCACATTGTGGTGCATTATTGTCATTTGTTTACCAGATAGTTTATAGTTTGGAGTTCACTGTCTTTGCTTTCCTTAGTTTCTGACAGTGAACTCCAGGTGTGTAGTACCCATACTGCTCAATATATCAGTTTCTGACAGTGAACTCTAGCTGCCAGATTTGGCTGTTCAATATGGGGATCTCCCAGTTGTTGTTTGCACTTGCTCAGGACTTCTCTCCCTATTCTTCTGTGACTTGTAGTACTTCTTCGCCCTCTGCAGCGAATAGCACTTGCACTGACAATGCCCCGACTTCTCACAGAACAAGAATGGCAACTTTGCAGCACAACTGCAGCCAGAGGGAGCAGAAAGTACAGTGTTGGCAGGAGTGGCAGAGGTGGCATCTGGACAAGGGCGATGGTTGATTTCCTTGGTCTGAAACACTGCTTTGACCTTGTCCTTGTCGAGATCTGTGAGGAGAGTGAGTGATGAGATGAAATGGTTGTATTCAGGACCTAGTGAATGAATCATGGCCATGCAGGTCAGCTCATCATCATGCTTTGCTATGTCAAATGATGAGCTGCAGAGATCCTTGATGTGAAGCATAGACTCTTCGACTCTAGCAGAAAGGGCAGGAAGCAACTCCTCAAGGCATTTCTGGATGTTGAAGCACTCATCATAGGCCACAAAATGACTACTGGCTTTTTGTTGAATGAAAACAAGCTTAAGTGCAGCCGAAGCTTGGGTAGGATCATTCTGGATCACTCAAATGTGTGTTAAACAGCTGAATCAGGCAGCTGGAGTTCACTGTCAGAAACTGATATATTGAGCAGTATGGATACTACACACTTGGAGTTCACTGTCAGAAACTAAGGAAAGCAAAGACAGTGAACACTGAACTATAAACTCTATGGTAAACAAAGGAAAATAATGTGTCACAATGTGCCTGAACAACTATATAAGGAGAACAATGAAACCAGCAAAGTGTACAATCAGAACTGTAACACACCCTCCTGATTGTGCATTGGTGTGAAATGAACTAAAGCGTCTGAAATGGGTTAAGTCCAAGCAAAGAAGTCTATGATATGTGCACCTTTAAATCCACCACATTTTTTGACTGATCTTGCCATGTTCTTGAGTGATCTTGCCACATTTATTGGGTAGTTTTGCTATGTTCTTGAGTGGTCTTGCCACATTTTCAGATAGTCTTGCTATGTTTTTGGGATAGTCGTGCTGCATTTTTTTGAAGTAGTCTTGTCACATTTTTGGGGTGGCCCTGCCATAGGTTTTTTTTTTGAATAGTTCACCACAATCATGTTTTTTAAAAGAGGAAACATTGCAGTATGTCATTTTGTGAAACCAACTAACTACATCAAGTCACTCTCAATGGTTGAGGTTAAAGTGTATTTTGCTTGGAATGTAGGATGGTCTGGAAGGGTATACATGAATCCTGTAATTTGGCCATTGGACATGATTTAGAACTTGGAAATTGGAGAGGAGCTTCAGTCTTGCAAAATCTGAGCTACCTGACCAAACACAATCATAGTTGGGCCAGGCATCACCTGAGGAACTTGAACAGGGGTCATGTTGGACAAAAATGAGGATCTGGACACAAATAAAAGCCAGCAGCTTTGAACAAATTGTTATTTAGCTGTCCCTTAATTCTACTGAAAAACATACCACTAGTGCCCCTCATTCTTTTTGGAGCAATCAATAATAATGGTAATACCAGAGAATAAATTAATCATGACCTTTTTCCTAAGTGAAACATGTTACATAATGCCATGGAAATAATCAATATAGCATACCAGCTTGGTGAGGTGGTGTCTTGGGATCCTGAACCACTTGCCTTTCCCTTTTGTCTGCAGCAGGAGTTTCATGGTACTGTCATCAGAGTAATCAGATATTTCTAGTATGTGCCTTGGGTTTGAAAGCTTGTCATATATGTCAATATTGCTGCATTTTGAAGCATTGGGGCAGTAGTCCTGATTGTCCCAGTTGTCCTCATAGAAGGATGTGAGGTCATTGCAGTCTGATTGATTGTCAGTTGGTGCAGGGTCAGAACCTGTGATGATCACACTTCTCCATGAGTTGTAGACCAAGATTGGAATGGCCTTTCTTATTGCTATGAAAGAACAAGTTTGAATACACATGATAATGTAGATGAACTACTTACCAAACCACAGGCAACTGTCAGAAATCTTTGCCTTTCCATGGCCCTTGGATTCAAGAAGGTTTTCTCCAATCAGCTGCAAAGCTTCAAGAATTCTGAATGTCAAGGATTGCTTGATGAGGAGACACCATTCTGGACATGTTGTGCTGGTAGAGGACAATGGTGGGTCACATCTCTAGGTGTTGATGTAATCAAACTTGAATCATACTATGCATGGCCTCTTGTTGATATTGGAGGAGTTCCATGGAAGGTCAATTGTGATACCAATTCTTGAGTTCCAAATATCACCCTGTGCTGCTACATCATGAGGGCCCTTGGTTGTCTGAGAGTGCCATGGCTCTATTAAGGTTGTGATTGATGCATTTCATTGGTTACATAATGAGAGCAATGTACATCAATACCACCAACATTGAGACTGATTGACTAAACATAAAAGACTGAAGGTGTTACAATTCATCAGTCCCCCTTATCTTTTCTTGGTTCTTTATCTTATAACCTCTCTCAATCCTCTTTCAATTCTCTACCTATGCAATACAGTAATGTTGACATCTCACGATATTCTAGACTTCACCATATATACTTATGTCTTCTTTCTATTTTTACTTAGAAACCTCTGATCATTTCCTATGTGTTCCCACTTGCATAGCCCATGCTATTTATTTCTCTTTTCCCATCATCATTCATATAGTGTCCTGATTGCAGCACCTCTGCATAGGATAGCATTGGATTATACTTAGATCATGCAGCCATATAGCTGTCTTCTGGCTTGTGATGACTCAGTATGACTGGAACCTCATAGTATAAGTACTAGACATCCATGTACTGTATTATCCCAAGCAATTCCTACCTTAGGTTTTTGCCTTCAATCCCTCTGTCCTCCTCAGTTCATTGCTAAGCTAGGCCTTAGTGCTTCCTCATTATCACCCATCTTCATGTCCACTTAGAACCTCTGTGATTTTTCTAGGAGATCCCTGACGCCACCTGACATAACACCAAAACCTTCATCCATCAGAACTCTTGACTTTCATTTCCAAAGTCTCTGACTTATGTGAGTATGTGACCCACACCCCCTGTCCCTGACCTAGGCAGTTACTGTTAGGTCTATGCTTGTCCTTACCTGGGCCAAGTGTAACAGAAGGAGTAGCTTGTGATTCTGAGGTGATGCATTTGTTGTTGGACAACTGCTGCTATGAAAAGTCAGGTAAATGATATTAAAATTGATGGGAAAGACCAGACTCACCTTGTTGGTAACACATTGAACAGAAGGTGCCACTGGATCTCTTGATGCAGTAAGTATCTCAGCCATTGCAACAGCAACAGACCTGTGCAACAGCTGTTCTGCTGCAGCACCACAAAAGAATCCAGTGATAGAGAGGAGGTGGTGGCAAGTGAGGCAGTGGAAGGCAGCACAAGAAGTAGTTTGTGAGGGGGTGGGTCAGACTGAGTGTTGTGTGTGGTGGGATTCAGGTGTTTGCTGTAACTGTGCTAACACTCCTAGTAAATATGTACAATCATTGTCAGTGCTTGGATAAAAAACCTTGCATGCCTGGTGCCATAAGTATCTTCTTAAGCAGGCACACTCTCTCCTTGCAGTCACCCTCAGCAAAGCCCTTGGACTGCTCCATATAGATGTTGCAGTCCATCTCACCATTGAAGTAAGTGTTTGAAATGTCAACAGACCACAGCTGCAGGGTGTGGATGGCTGTGAGAGCCAAAGTGATGTGCAAGGTTGGCAAATGGACAGTGGAGGTGAAAACCTTGAGAAAGTCAATTCCTGGATGCTGAGAAAAGCTCTGGATGAGAAGACATCCTGGGTTGCTCAAAGGAGCTGTCAGCACAAAACTTCTTCATGAATATCCATTTGAACCCAATCACTGGTCAATCCTTGGGTTGATCTACCAATTTCCATGTCCTATTTGTCTTGTGAGTGGTGAGCTCATCCAGGACAGCATTTCTCCATTCTGAAGCATTGTCTTCATGGCATCTCTGAATATCCTTGGGTATGCATTATCAGATGCAAAGCACTGTGTAACATCCACCTCTTCCTATCCAAGTTGGCTGTGCTGTCAGTGAGTTGAGCAGGACTGAATTTCCACCATTCACAAGGTGGCTGGTGTGTGCTGCAGGGCAGACACACTCCAATGCTGATTAGCTCATAAGCCAGTGCATGCATGGATGCATGATGCACATCTGGAAAAGGCTGATTTGAAGCAATGGGTGTGACAGGGTCTGGTAAGAATTGAGGTGCTGCAATTGGGATGTTGGGTTCTGCATCCTGTTCTTTATCCACAGGAGCAGCAGGAGGTCCCCCACAGGATGTAGAACTGCAGGAGGGTCAGAAACACCTCATCATCATCAAAGCTATCCAGTAACAGAGCTTTGTAGGCTTTCACCAGCAGAGTGTGATGTGGTGGAGCAATGGTAGCTGGGATAGTGGTTGTACACTCATTCAAAGTCTGTGCATTCTAAGATTGCTGTACACTTTGTGGATGGGTTATAGAACTTCTGGTTACAGTTCTAATTGTGCATTTCAGTATTTTTGTTGTTTTTCCATATTTAGTTGTTCAGCCACACTTTGGCACATTATTTGCTTTTGTTTACCATATAGTTTAAATGTCAGAGTCCACTGTCTTTGCTTTCCTTAGTTTCTGGGTCTGTAGAATGCCTCCTCTCCAATGTATTAGTTTCTGACAGTGAACTCCAGCTGCCTGACTATAGCTGCTCAACAACAGGTTATGAGCCCTGTGCTTCAGCCACCTCATTTCCATCATTCCTCACTTGATAAAAATTTTCCTTGCAGTCCTCAGAACAACAAATTCACTCCCACCACATTCAACCTCTCTCTGGCAACAACTATGTCACCTGGAGCAAGGAGATGAAGGCTCTTCTATGCTCAAAAGGTCTTTGGTGATTTGTCAGTGGTGCAGAGACTCACCCTACCACAGCTGGAGCCAACCAGATTGCCTGGAACATCAAACAGGACTGGGCAGCTGGCAAACTTATGCTAAACATTGCTCCCAACCAGTGAATCCACATCTGAGCAACCCAGGACAACCCTACCAAGGCCTGGGCCACACTCAAGCTGGTATTTGTCCAACAGAAAGCCAGCAGTCACTTCATTGCCTATGACAAGTTTTTCAACATATGGAAATGCCCTGAGGAGTTGCTCCCTGTCCTTGCTGCTTGAGTCAAAGAATCCATGCTTCACATCAAGGACCATTGCAGCTTGTCATTCAACATAGGGAAGCTCAACAATGAGCTAAGCTGCATGACCATGATTTGCTCACTTGGCCCCAAATACAATCACTTCATCTCATCACTTGCTCTCCTCACCAATCTTGACAAGGACAAGTTCAAGACAGCATTCCAGACTGAGGAAATCAAGTGTTGCCCTTGTCCTGATGTGACTGCCTATAGTCCTGCTGATGCTGTGCTCTCCACTACATCTGGCTGCAGTTACACTGCAAATTCACCATGCTTGTTCTATGAGAAGTCTGGACACTGCCAATGCAAATGCTATATGCTGCAAAGGGTAAAGAAGTACTGCAAGTCACAGAAGAACAAGAAGAAGAGGTCAGAGCAGGTGCAGAGAATGACTGGGACACCCTCAGGACATCAGGAAGTTGTTGAGAAAGCTGGAAATGCAAGTCTTCATTCCAGTGACCTTTCTGACCCATTCCCTCTGCTGCAACTCAATGCTGACCATGACTGGAATGCAGACTTGGGTGCCACTTCTGATATGATGCCCCATCATCATTGGCTTCACAATTATACCCCCAAATGTGTTCCAATCAAACTCACTGACAATACCATCATCTATTTGGCCAGAGTCAGGTCTGTGTTATTTCACCCAGTGATAGAAGGAAAGAGAGGTCAAGCAGTTGAGTTCTTGAGTGTCTTGCACATTCCTGAACTACAAAATAACCTCCTTGCTGTTCTATATCTCATCCAGCATTCACCGATTGTTGTCTATATCAATGCCATGCATATGACATTCTCACACAAATCTGGCCCACCACTCTTTGTTGCTACAATCAATGGCCACAATATGGCATTCCTCAATGGTGTGACTGAGCCTGTAACCAAGCATGCATGCCTTGCAGCCACTGTTCCACTTGACATGTCACTCTGGCATCACCAATTCACCCACAATACTGTAACACCACTGATGTCAAATGGCTGTTTGAGCATGATATGGTGAATGGGATGAAGCTCAACATGAAATCCCCATCCAATCCAATCTGCAAGCCATGCCTGGCCAGCAAGATAACTGCAAATCCATTCCCTATCTCTACATTATGCACTTTTCATCTCCTTGAGCTTGTCCATTCAAATGTTTACCAGATACCATACCCATCATTGTTTGGATACTGTTACTGGATTACCTTTATCAACAACTACTCTTGATATTGATTTGTGTTGCCAATTCATGCCAAGTCGGATGTCTTTGATGCATTCAAGCAATTTAAGGCATTCACAGAGAACCAGAGCAAGTGAAAGATCAAAACTTTGTGAGATGACAATGGTGGTGATACATGAGCAATGCAATGCTCAAATTCACAACAGATTGCAGGATTGAGCACCAGCACACAGTTCATGTGCATTCACAGCAGAATGGAGTTGCTGAGCATGCCAACCACATGCTCTCTGAATGTATCACTGCTTTGTTGCAAGAATTTTGGCTTGCAATGGCATTTTGGGGCAGAGTGCTTGCTGCACTGGTTCATGTATGTAATTGATGTCCCACAGTGGCCTTGGATGATGCTACTCCTTTCAAGCACTGGCATGGTCACAAACCAGATGTCTCCCACTTGCAAGTCTGGGGATCAACCACTTATGTGCATATCCAGAAGGAAAAATGCCCTGCACTGTGCCCACACTTTGAGAAGTGTGTGTTTATTGGGTATACCAATGGGTACAAAGGTTGGAAGTTCTATAACCCAACCACAAAGTGCACAGTTATCTCAGAGCATGCAGAGTTTGATGAGCATATGACCCCATTTCCAGCTACCATTGCACCTCCACATTGCACTCAGCCAGTGAAATCCTACACAGGTCTGATGCTGGGTCACTATGATAATGATGAGGGCATTTCTCACCCTCCTGTGGTTCTACATCCTGTGGGGGGGCCGCTTGCTGCTCCTGCAGACAAAGAACAAGATGCAGAACCTAACACCCCCATTCCAGCACCTCAGCTATTACCAGACCCCATCACACCCATTGCTGCACCTTATCCTTTGCCAGACATGCCTCACACACCCCCACCTGCCCTTGCTGCTCACAAGACAAATGGGATGTGGACACTGGTAGATTGACCCAAGGATTGACCAGTGATTGGGTCCAAGTGGGTGTTCATGAAGAAGTTTTATGCTGGCAGGTCCTTCAACTGCTACAAGGGATGTCTTGTTGCCCAGGGCTTCTCCCAGCATCCAGAATTTGAATTCTTTGAGGGTTTCACACCCATAGTAGGGGATTGGTGTTCAACAGGTCAGGCACAAACCATTCCAGGGCTATTCCTTTGAGGTAGGACTGTGTTATGTTTTGCCTGTATAAGTAGACCAGCAGTACCTGGTAACCTTTTTATTTCTTAGAGTGCTCTAGAATACTCAATGTGTTTGTCACACATTTTTCATTTCCACTCTCTATTCTTGTTATTGTTAATTTTTTTTCATGGAATGTTCTATATTTTCCTTCATTTAGTCATAGACATTCTGTAACATTCCATAACCTTCTTTCTTGCAGTACTTTAGCCTCAGCCACTCCCCATATACTGTAGCTTAGTCCTGCTCAATCTTACATCATTCTCCTCAAAACCCCTCAAAATCTTCATCAATGTCCTTGTTGGACAAATCCTTGAACTCATTGACTCAAACATCAACCAAATCCTTGACTCTTTGACAAGCATCTCTCACTTGTACATATATTCTGAATCTTTGACTACATGTATATTTCCTTGAGCCTATGCTTGTTCCTATCTGGACCAAGTGTAACAAAAGGACTAAGCCCCTCTTTTTGGGGCTAGCTTCATTGTAATTCCCACCATTTCATCCTCTCAGACACCCTCTGCCCTAGAGCAGGCACTGCTGCACTCTTACCAATCAAACCACCCAGACCTTTCCTCTGACTCCTCACCCTCCCCCACCTCCATAGAACATTCAAACAAGAACCTTGACCTTGACCTTGACCTTCCACTCCCTGAATCCCTTGAATGAGAAGAAACTCTCATGTTAGCCCACAACTTCTCTGCAGGAGTCACCATCCCTAGAGAACCCACATCACCTTCCCCCACTCCAATCATGACTAGACCTCCCCTCTTTCCCCCTCCCCCCTTCCTCTTTGCCCTACTTCCCCCCCTCTTCCACAGATTTATCCCCTCACACCCACTACCCCCTTTCCTCCCTCCACAACAAACTCTTTACCCCATCATGACTGTGAAACCAATTGAACTCTGAATTGGCTTTCCAGAATACTTTAATGGTGACTATGCCAAAGCCACAATATGGCTAGACTCTGTTTGCACCTATCTTCTTGTCAACAATGAAGTTTACACCACCAATTCCAAAAAGATCACCTTTGCCCTTTCAGCCCACACTTGGGCCTCTTCAGTTTGCAAATCCACTCTTGCCAATATCATTTCCAGCTTTGGACCCTTTGATGACTTCATGAAAGAATTCAATGAACCCTTCAAACACCAAGACACCACCTCCCTTTCCATCACCTGGCTCTCCACCACATGAATAGAAGGGAAACACTCTCTTTTTGACCTTACCAAATACATCTCTGAGTTCTGCAACCATGTACAAATCAATGGCATCCCCAACCAAAACATCCTCATCAGATACTTTTCCACCAGCATCTATGTCAAGCTCATGCATTGCATCATATCTATGGACACCATCCCTGCTAAAATCAATGAATGGTATGCCAAAGCCATTCACTTCCTCACACAATAGGGAAGGGCAGATGATATGGCAAAATGAAGCAAGACCAACTCCTCCTACCATTCATTTTCCAGTACCCCCTCCCCTTGTCCCAAGAAAGACCTTGATGCCATGGATGTTGATGCCATTAAGGTGTCAAAATGACCCCTGAAGAATGAAAGCACTGCATTTCCAAAGGACTCTATTTCCACTGCAGAAAACCAGGACATCTCTCTGGTGATTACTCCTGTTTTCCCTCCTTCCAGATGAAGATGATGACTGGAGAAAAGAAGGTCAGGAAGGTGAAAGAGATTCCCAAATTAACTGAAATCAAAGATGAAGAAGAAGAAGAAACTGTAGCAAGAATCTCCTTTGTCTTATCCAATAAGGAGTTTTAACTGGAGAACCTTCCCCAATGCAAGGCTATCCTCCATTTATATGTGCTTCTGTACTTGTATCATCAATTACCAAACAATCTATGCAAACTCCTGTCCAAATCATCAAAGTCACATCCAAAAGCCATTGGAACCTGTGCCCTCATCAATTCTGAAGTACAAACCTCATGCATTGACTGGGACTTCATCCAAAAACACCACTTTCTGAAAGAACAACTCCCCTCCCCCATTACTGTCTGAAATGTTGACCAATCTACAAACAAGAATGGTCTCATTCATTTCTCTACCACCCTTTACATTTGCATTGGACAGCTTGCACATCAAACTACTTTCTACATCCTTAACTGTGGAAAGGAAAATGTAATCCTTGGATTCCCTTGGTTCAAACAAGTGAATCCCACCATCAACTGGGCCCTGTGAAGTGTCTATTCCTCTTGACTCTGACCAATCCAACAATCTATATCATACCACACCAAACCACCTCCTATTTCCCAAAAACCCTTCACCTGACTCCCCTGCCATGTACATGTTGACTCTGTATGGGATGAATGTCTCTATGACTATATGCAGAAAGAAACCAAATCCCAACACCTTCTCCAAGCCAAGGATAATTGAATTCTCAACTGAATCATCTATTGTGGCTCTTGCTTTGTTCCTGCTACCACAATTGCTAAACTTACCATGTTCATGGAGTTAGCTATGGCTGCTGAAAAAGCCAAACCAAAAGCAACACTCTGTCAAATATTCCACCTTCTCATCCATCTTCTTGAAAGAAGCCACTGATCATGTTCCCCCTGTTACAATTCACTTCTTTTCTCTTCTTGTTCATTGATATGATAGACTGGCCTGACCCAGTACCCTTTTACTTTCTTTAGAGTGCTCTAGAACATACAACATGTTCATTGCACACCTTTCATTTCTGCTTTCTATTCTTGTTATCTATGCTTCTGTTTCTCCTGGAAGGTTCTATCTTCATTCGCTTAGTAACAAACCTTCCATGACCTTCTATTAGTTTCCATTCTTTGCAGTACTTAAGCCATCATTCTACTCAATGTATCCCTAGCTTAGTCCTGCTCAATCATACCTTGATCTCCTTGAATAAACTCCTTTGTCAACCTTTTTGTTGGATGATTTTCTTGAACTCCTTCATTGGCTTCATCGTTGGATGACTCTCTTGACCTCCTTCATCAACCTCATTGTCAGATGACTCCCTTGACCTTCCAGCAAGCTCTCTTGTCTGAATACATTGAACCCTAGATCCACAATTAGTTCTTTGAGCCTATGCTCATTCCTACCTGGACCAAGCATAACAAAAGGACTAAGCTCCCCTTTTGAGCTACCATCACTGTAGTCTCTCACCATTTCCTCCCCTCGAACACCAGGAGCCCTTGAAAGGGCACTATGACACTCTAATTGAGTTCCCTCAGAATCTCCCCCCTCCACCAAACGCTCTGATGAAGAAACCTTCGTCCCTGCCCCAGACATCTCTCTCAGGGAACCAACACCACCTCTCTCCACCCCCACTGTAACTAGACCTCTCCTCCTTCCTCCCTCCCAACCCTCTACTCCCATTCCCCCTCATCAGTTCATTCCCTCACACCCACTTCCCCCCTTCCTTCCCCCACAACCACCTTGTCCCACCATGACCTCAAAACCAGTTGAACTTCACATTGGTACCCCTGAAAACTTTGATGGCAACTATGCCAAAGCCATGATCTGGTTGGACTCTGTCTGAACCTACCTCCTTGTCAATGAAGAAGTCTATACCACCGACGCCAAGAAGATCACCTTCACCCTCTCATATATGACTAAGGGAGCTGCCCTTACTTGGGCCTCCTCCTTCTGAAAAGCTGCTCTCAGCGCAAACAAAGGCTTCGGAACCTATGCAGACTTTATTACTGAGTTCAACACCACCTTCAACACCACCTTTGAACACAAAGACACTGCTGCCCTCTCCATCACCTGGCTCTCTTCTACCAAGATGGAAGGAAAACCCTCCCTCTCTGACCTCACCAAGTATATCTCCAAATTCCAAAACCATGTCCAGATCTGTGGGATCACCAACCAAAATGTCCTTATTGGATACTTCTCCACTGGCATCTATGTCAAACTCATGCATTGCATCATGTCTATGGACACCATCCCCACCAAAATCGACAAATGGTATGCCAAAGCCACCCACTTCCTCACTCAATGGAGAAGAGCCGATGACATGGTGAAACGAGGCAAGACCAACCTCTCCTACCATTCATTCTCCTCTTCCTCCTCCCACCCCCAGAAAGACTCTGATGCTATGGACGTTGATGCTATCAAAGTATCTAAGTTGACCCCAGAAGAGTGAAAGCACTGTATCGCCAAAGGACTCTGTTTCCACTGCCGAAAACCTGGACACCTCTCAGGCGACTGCCCCAACTTCTCTTCCCAGCTGAAGAAAACCAGAGAAAGGAAGATTAGAAAAATCAAAGAAGTCCTGAAGCTAGTAGAGGTTGAGGACGATGATGAAGAAGAAACCATAGCAAAGATCTCCTTCATCTCACCAAACGAGGATTTTTAGAATGGAGACCTTCCCCAATGCAAGGCTCTCCCTCTTTTATGTGCACTCCTGTACTTGTATCATTGATTACCAAACAATCCATGCAAATCCCCATTGAAATCATCGAACCCTCGCATCTAAAAGCCATTGGAACTCACACCCTCATCAACTCTGGAGCGCAAATCTCTTGCATTGACTGGGACTTAGTTCAAAAGCATCGTCTCCTGAAAGAATGACTCCCCTCTCCCATTGCCATCAAAAATGTTGACCAATCCTCAAATAAAAATGGTCTTATCCGTTTCTCCACCATGCTTTATGTCTGCATCGGACAACTCATGCACCATGTCACGTTCTACATCCTCAACTGTGGAAAAGAGAACATAATCCTTGGACT
>JBBPLE010000676.1:4286-16361 GCA_038089675.1 Boletales sp. KT-2023b | reverse complement strand
TGAAGATGGCAACCTCCTGCAAGGAGAAATGGAACCAGGTATGTACATTTCCATTATATCAATTCAGTGTATGTTATTGGTGACCAGCTTAGGAAAGCCTTTGATGTCGCTCACAAGCTTGTGACCAATATGTCCAGATTTACTTACTCAGATGAGCTTGGCACTGACATCAGTGATGAATCTGAAACCATTTGGACCAGCTATGTCAATGTACATCCAATATTTCTGAACTGAGCAAGTGCCTCAACTTCATTCATATAGCATAATCCCCTTGCCACCCCATTCAAGAATAGAGGTTGGGCATATTATGATTAACTCAAGTTGTTCATTTCATCTCACAACACTCAGGCACATAGTTTCTTTGCAACATGTGATAACAATACTGTACTGATTGAGGGAACTCAAGCTGCTGGTGTACCATCTTCCAGATCCAGCAACAGTGATGCCAGTAGCACTGGTACCTTAGGAACTGTTGGTGCTGTCCTGATGGCTCCATCAGCTCCTGCCCCTCCTTCTCTGTTGATCACACCCTCTGCCCAGCCAAATCCCTCTCTGGTTTCCACTCCCTCTGTGTCACTTCTCCCCCCCTCTGTGTCACTTCCCCCTCCACCCCATTCCAATTCAGTATCTGATAACATTGTTGTCGGCTCTTCTCAATCTATACACAGTGAAGTATTTGCTGGTAAGCATAAAGCCACAGATGACAATGGATCAATAGTATCAGGTGTAACTCGATCTGGATCTGGCCACTCCTCTCAGAAGTGCCATGCCAGCAGCATGGTCCACTCAGCCATTGGTCACGTTGGTGATCAACTCAATTTGATCAACAATACATTTCGAAGCAGTGTTGTGGCCTTCAGTGAAGCTGTGTCCAACCTCCCCCCTCTTTCTTATTGCTGGGTTGTCCAAAGCCAGGCTGCAAATCCCCTTGCCAGCAAACAGGAAGCTTTTAATAGGTCCTGGGTCATGGCTATCAAGCAGTTGATCAACCTTGAAGTCAAAACCCTGAATGAGGGAGAATGTGCAGTGGTAATCAATCTCTTTGAGAAGAATGCAGAGTATGTCAATACATATTTACTGTACTTCTCTCTGAGGAGACATCACCACGACATGCTGGTATTCAGGTCAAGTGGCTCAAGAGGAGGGTATTGGAAGTCATGCAGGCTGTAGGGCCTTGAAGTCACCATACTCTCATCATCATGTAACATGTCTGTAATAAAATTTTGAATACACACATGGCTATCAATACAGAATTTTAATTGGGTTGCAAACTCTCAACTGGATTCCCTACTTCCTGCCATGCAGCTTCATAGTCTGTCCACAATGCATCTGCCAGTCAATCTTGTTTGACAGCCATGATACCCCAGTCCCTGTGAGTCAGAACACTACTAGCAAGTATGCCATAGCTCCCTCCAGGGTCAGGATCATTGTGTGTTGCTGGCAATGGAGCATCAATGTCACACTCAATATCTCACAACTCTTCTACATCATATGTCTGAATGATATTGTGAATACAGCAACATGCAGGTGGGATATAGGCTTGAACATCCATAAAAAATTCAAGGGGGACAATCAGAATTCAGAACTGACACTTGACAGCACTGATGATCCATTCAATGATGTTTTGTAGTTGGGAATGGCATAAATTGAAAAATTCCTGGCAATTCCCTGGGCTTGTTCTTTCCTGTTAGTAGAATTAATTAATAGAAACCAAAGGTACTCACCAAAGTTGAACACATCCCCAATCTTGAAGGTGATATTGCTCACTGCAATAGGGCACAAGCAATTCAGGACAGAGTGGGAAGCTGGCGTCTGTGAGGTAGTAGTTGCCATGAGGTATCAAAAGGTCATTGATACATGTGTCATGGTAGATGGAGGTGTCTGCAGCTGATCCTCCTGTGCTGCTATACACATAGGTGAACTTGAGGTCAAAATTACAACATAATAAACAGTTTTGTGATGGGAAGCCCTTTCTATTTCGAGTGGATTCATGTTCATTGGCAGATGGAGTACACATGATATGGGTACCATCGATGGCACCAATGGCATCTTCAAAAAAGGGAAAAAACCAAGCATCTGACACAATAGCTACTGGCATTGGATCATCCACATGAGGGAGCTGGACATGTTTTGTGTATATTGGAGGGGAGGAGAATGTGGTGAGCATTTTTTTGAAGTATCTGTTGATTCTATCAGTATCTTCACCATTTACTTTAAATGACATACTTAGAGATCATTTGATTTGACTGTTGGAAGTGCTTGGCAACATGCCTGCCTGTCAGGCCAGTTACACACATATATATAAAAATGGCAAGCTGTTCTTCTAGTTTGACCCCCCTGCTTGCATCTGTGTACCCAGCCACCCATAGCTCAGCAATGAGAACCTGAAAGACATGTTTGTGAACACTGAGTTTGGTATGAATCCGCTCTGGATGTCTGGTTAGGAGTTCCTTGACCCAGCCTGCACCTGAGAGAATTGACATATGATAAGGAATTGCTTCCTTCCTCTGGATGGCCAGCACAACAGCTTGGAAGGCTGCTGCAACTGCTGAGATGACAAGTTTTGATACTTGCTGCTGATACATGCTTAGCAGCATCCATACTTGCTTGCTATAGGCCTATGAGTCATCATTGTCATCATTGTCATCATATTTATGATAAAATCTACATAAATCAGTAGGGCACAAGAAGTAACTTCAAAACCAACCTTCATCATAAGCCTTATCCATCAATACAGTCCTTCAGTGTGCTTATGAAGTGTCAAGCTCTGCCTGAATAATTGCCAAGACGAGAAAAAACATAGGATAGAAAACCATGGTTTTTACAGTAAGTTTTCACCATGGTTTTGTATTCATTCAGGGCTTTACTTTTGAGGTGATAAATTACATGTATCAGATGAAGTGGTGATGACCCTCTGTGTGTGGGCACTATATAGTCAGTCAAAGTCAGTTCTTGTAACCCTGCTTGCTATGTGCACCATTGAAGCACTTTTGATGCTATGCACTTCTGTTATATACACCATTCAAAGCAGGGTGTTACAATCAATGATAACCCCCTATCTTTTCTTTCCTTGTTACATAATAATCTGTCTCAATCTTCTTTTGATTCTCTCACTATGCAACATGGTAACATTGATTTCCCTTCACATTCTAGACTTTACCATGTCTATTTATGCTTACCATCTATTTTTACTTAGAAATCCCAACTAGATTTCCTATGCATTTCCATTTGCATAGCCTGCACTATTTATTCCCCTTATTTCTCATCATCACACATAGCCCTTGATCACAGCACCTTTGCACAGTTTTGTACAGCATTATACTTAGTGTCTGCAGCCTCATGGCTATTCATTGACTTGTAGTGACTCAGTATGACTAGCACTACTTAGTATAAATACTGGCCATTCTTGTACAGTAACATCAAGCAATTCCTGTTATGATTGGTTTCTTTTTCTCAATTAATATGTTAGACTGGCCTGACCCAGTACTCCCTTTTGTCACTTTCTTTAGAGTGCTCTAGAACATACAACATGTTCATCACACACCTTTCATCTCCATCTTTTCTATTCTTGTTATCTGTGCTTCTATTTCTTATGGAAGGTTCTATCTTTGATTGCTTAGTAATGAACCTTCCATGACCTTCTATTAGTTTTCATTCTTTGCAGTACTTAAGCTGATGCTCTACTTGATGTATCCTCAGCTTAGTCCTGCTCAATCATACCTTGATCTCTTTAAATCCTTGACCTCCTTCATCGACCTCATTGTTGGATGACTATCTTGAACTCCTTCGTTGACCTTATTGTTGGATGACTCCCTAGGAACCCATCAATGATGTTTGTTGATTGAACCTTTGACCTTTGGGCAAGCTCTCTTGTCTGAATACCTTGAACCCTTGACCCACCATTAGTTCTTTAAGCCTACACTTGTTCCTACCTGGACCAAGCATAACAATTCCTACCTTAGGTTTTCACCTTCACATCCCTAGTCCTCCTCAGAACTTGTCCCTAAGTTTGGCCTTTGTGTCTCCTCATCGTTGTCCTCTGTCCTTAGCCACCCAGAACCTCTGTGATCCTTCTGGGAGATCCTTGATGTCATCTGATGTAACCACAAACCTTCATCTACCAAAATCTTGACTTTCATCTCCAGAGTCCCTGACTTATGTTAGTATGTTATCCTCAGCCCCTGTCATTGACCTAGGCAATTATCATTAGGTCTGCACTTGTTCCTACCCAGACCAAGTGTAACAAAAGGAATTGCTTTCCCTCAATAGGACTACTATCTAAGTAGATCCCACCATTTCACACCAGCACCCCAGAAACCCTAGGCCTTCGGGCAAGCTTCATACCCCAGATTCATGCTTCTACCAGGAATACATTCAAGAACCTTATCCCTCAGATTCAGACTCATCACACCACCCTACCCCAGTCCCTACTGACATAGAGGACAAAGACATTGAAATCCCTGCCCACAAGAATCCACTAGACACCCACCTCTCACATGAACTCTCTGCACAATTATCCTTAAACAGGGTACCCACACTGCCATCTCCATTAACTCTCACATGACACCTCCACTTCACCAGAGGAACTGTCCCATCTACCATCATCCCCACACCAGTCCCCCACCCACAGATTCTACCCCCATTTCTTCCCACAGAACCATCATCCCCAGTCCCATCAGTCAACATGAGTGAAATAGCACCCCCCCTGCATAAACCCTTAGAACTTTGCATTGCCCCCCCTGATCATTTTGATGGAAGCTATGCCATAACCAAAGCCTGGTTTGCCTCTGTCATATTCTACTTCCTGGTCAATGAAGAAGTATACAACAATGATACCAAGAAAGTAGCGTATGCTCTCTCTTATATGACCAAAGGATCTGCTGCCATGTGGGCAGCAACATACTGTATCAAAATCCTAGCAAATGAGGAAACATTCACCTGGGACAAATTCAAAGAAGCCTTCCAAAGCACCTTCTACCATCATGACAGCAAAGCTGTATCTATCACTGCCTGTAATTCATTATGAATGAAAGGGAACTCCATGGCTGACCTCACCCAATACATCACTGAATTCAAAAGCCATGTACAGATCTCTGAAATCTCCAATGAAAATGTCCTAATCGGGTATTTTGCTGCCAGAGTTACAGTAAACCTCATGAAGCATATCATGTCTATGGATACAGTACCAACCAAGGTCAATGACTGGTACAACAAGGCTGTGCACTTCCTCAGTCACTTCCAGAAAGCCAATGACATCACATGATTCAGCAGAAACCCCTCTCACACTCCATATTGTTTCTTCCAATCACATTCCCACACTTGACCCACACATGATCCTAACACAATGGACGTTGATGCAATTCAAATTGGGAGATTAACCCCTGAAGAATGTAAACAATGCTTCGAAAAGGGGTTATGCTTCCAATGTCATCAACCTGGACACAATGCAACTAAATGCACCAAATTCCCTGATTGCCCCACCCCCAGAAACATCTGACAAACTACCACTGCCACCATTAAAGAAATCAAAGAATGCAACAACAACAACATGGAAATCAACCATCTCTTGGGTTTTTAGAGAGGAGGTCCAACCCAATGTGGGCCTCCTCCCCAACTAGATGCACTCCTGTACTTACTGCTCAAAGTGATTGAAATACTATTTATCTTCCCATTTCAATCCTAAGCACACCTCAAGATGTTGGAACCTGAGCACTAGTAGATTCTGGTGCAACCATCTCCTGTATTGATTGGCATTTTGCCAAACAATGGAAACTCCCCCTTGAAAGACTTTCTTCCCCTATCCTTGTTAGGAATGTCAATCAAACCAAAAATCGAAATGGTGATATCAAATTCACCACCCTCATTCCAATATGCCTTGATAACATTATCCAGAGAATCCATTTCTATGTAATGCACTGTGGAAGGGAAATTATCATCCTAGGACACCTCTGGTTGAAAGAAACCAACCCTATCATCAACTGGATCAAAGGGACAGTAATGATTCCCAAAGAACAAGATCAAACAAAGGAACTTTATACCCCAAAAAACATCCTCCAACCCATGAATCACACTCTGCTCAATTTAAATCGAAAAGAAAGCCTGCTTTGCAGATACCTGGACCAGGAAGGACCAGGAGACTTCTGTGAATGAGCCATGATGAATCAAATTATCCACCAAGCCACTCAATTTGGATTTCAACACCCCTTCAGAGAAAGTTATGTCTGGGCTTTCACCACCACTACCAAACTAGCAATTGAAGCAAAGGATACAAAAAACACCATCACCCTTCCTTCTGAGTACAAACAATTTGAGGAAGTATTCTCCGAAAATGCAGCTCATTGCCTTCCCCCATCATGATCCTATGATCATGAGATAAATTTAGATGAAACCTTCATACCCAAAGTCTCCAAGATCTACCCCCTTACCCCTGAAGAATGAAAGGCTGCAGACAACTTCATTGATGAAAATCTCAAATCTGGAAAGATATGTCTGTCCAATTCCCCACAAGCCTCCCCTTTCTTCTTTGTCAAAAAAAAGGATGGAGGATTATGCCTCTGCCAAGATTATAGATACCTCAATAACCACACCATCAAAGATGCTTATCCTCTCCCGCTGATCTCTGACCTCATTGACAAACTCAAGGATGCCAAACTCTTCACCAAGTTTGACGTCCAATGGGGATACAATGTCCAAATTAAAGATGGACATCAATGGAAGGCAGCCTTCATTACTCATAGAGGACTCTTTGAACCTACAGTGATGTTCTTTGGACAATCAAACTCTCCCCCCACATTCCAATGATTCATGAATGACTCCTTTTGAGATATGATTGCCAAAGGATAGTTGATCATTTACATGGATGACCTTCTCATTTTTTCCTCTGATCCAAAGACCCATGAAGAATATACCAAACGAGTCCTCCAATGGATGAAAGAACTTGACCTCCATCTCAAATTAGACAAATGCAAATTCACCATCCTGGAAGTCAAATACTTAGGGATGATAGTCAAGCCAGGAACCCTTGCAATGGACCCCATCAAACTGGACAGCATCCAGAAATGGCCAGTACCAGCCAAAGTAAAAGATGTCCACTCCTTCTTGGGGTTCACAAACTTCTATAGACAATTTATCCCAAATTATTTGAACCTTGCATGCCCCCTCCTAGACTTGACCCAGAAAAATCACACTTGGGATTGGTCACCAGATTGTAATGCTGCCTTCAAAAAACTCAAAAACAAATTTTTGGAAAAACCCATCCTCTGTTTCCCCAACCTCAGCAAACCTTTTGCAATTGCCACTGATGCCTCTAAATTCACCTCAAGAGGGATTCTCCTCCAAACCGATGAGAACAGGAATTGGAAACCCTGTTCTTATCTCTCTCAATCCTCCTCCCCCACCGAATGCAACTATGACATCTATGACTGAGAACTCCTGGCCATCATTTGAGCTCTCAAAATGTGGAAACACTACCTCTGAGGCCACCCCTCTCCCATTCAAGTCTTTACTGACCACAAAAATTTAACCTATTTCAAACAGCTGCAAAATCTTAATTGAAGACAAGCAAGATGGCTCCTTGATCTTGCTGACTTCAATCTTCAGCTAATTCATGTGGCAGGAAAAGACTTGGCCAGACCTGATACACTCTCCCACCACCCTGATCTGGTTCCTGATGACAAACAGGTCAATCATGATGTGATGCTTCTCCCTCCTTCCCTGTTTGTCAATATGATCAACACAGCCCTAACCAACAAACTCTGCTCCTCCTCTGCTGACAACCCCCTAGTCCTAGACTCCCTCCAAGCCCTAGATGGTGAGGTCCCCATCCAGCTTCATTCCTGCCTCTCCGATTGGAAATATGATGCAGGGATACTCACCTATCAAGGATGCATCTACATTCCAAATGATCTAGAATTACGATGATCCATCGTAACTAGGCACCACTCCCATGCCACAGCCAGCCATCCTGGATACCTTAAAACTTGCCAGCTAGTGGCATCAGAATTTTGGTGGCCAGGCATGGCCACCCTCATTCACAAATATGTTGAAGGATGTATTCACTGCCAACGCACTAAGGCTGACACATACCCCTCCGCACCCCCCCCACTCCCCATTCCATCCAAATCCTCCTGCCCCTTCCAACAAATCTCCTGTGATCTCATCACTGATCTTCCCCTTTCTGATGGCTTCAACTCATTATTGGTTGTGGTTGACCACAGGCTTACAAAGGGGATAATTTTGTGCCCAACTAAGAAAACCACCACAGCTGAGGGAATTGCCACACTCTTCCTCAACAAAGTCTGGAAACGGTTTGGTCTCTATGACAAAATTATCTCTGACTGCAGACTGCAATTTGCCTCAACCTTTGCCAAGGAACTAGGAAAACACCTTGGTTATGATCTTTCCCTCAGCACTGCCTACCATCCACAAACTGATGGGGAAATGGAATGAGTCAACCAAGAAGTGGAAACATACCTACAGATCTTTTGCAGTAACAACCCAACAATCTGGGCTGAACATATCACCATGGCAGAATTTGCACACAACTACTGCCCCCATTCCATCACCCAGAAATCACCATTCTTTCTCATGATGGGCTACAAACCCCACCCCCTCCCTATGGTTATCTCCAAATCATGGCTACCAGCTTTAGAACAATGTCTCAAGGAACTTTCGGCTGCCTGCAATGAAGCCCTGGCTGTGCATGATCTTGCATGCCAACTTATGAAATCAAGATACCATGGGAAATTCATTCCATTCACTAAAGGAGATAAAGTTTGGTTAAACACCAAAAACCTTAAGTGAAATGTCATCGCCCCTAAGTTCTCAGCAAAACAAGAGGGACCTTTCACCATCACCAAAGCCCTTTCCCTGGTCACCTACCAACTATGTCTCCCACATACTTGGAAAATTCACAATGTCTTCCATGCATCACTGCTTTCAAGGTACCATGAGAACAAAATACACGGCCCCAACTTCCCAGCCCCTCCATTGGACTTGATTGGAGGGGAAGAGGAATATGAAATTGAACACATCATCAAACACTGTGGCAACCATTCCCAGAGGCAGTACCTTGTGTGATGGAAAGGCTATCCACCAGAAGATGACTCATGGCTCCCCAAAAAAGAACTGAAACACACACAGGATCTCCTCCTAGACTACAAAAACCTCATCTCCAAAGCCTCATCCTCACCATCACCCAAATCATCCAAACACACTCACACCACCTCCTCAAAACCATAGTCACCATGTCTGCCACCTCCCCCATCTCCATCTCCTCCAGCTCCCCCATGCCTCCCCTCATTAGTTCCCCCTCCGCATTCCCAGTTCTACCCTCCTCTGCCTCTACCGCCATTGAAGAACAAATCCTCCAGATTGCCCTTTGCATCCCTGACACTGTCCTCAATGACCTCACCACCAGCCCTATTGTCCAATAACCCACCCCTGCCTCTCCCCCTGGTCTCCCTACCATTTCCCCATTTCCCCCTTCTGTCTCCATATACATCCACTGCCTCTGCTGCCCCAACCATCACATCCTCTTCACCCACATCCTCTCTCAGGAAGCCCCTAGATCTGCCTTAGAACAACACCCAGCATATCAAATGTCCCTGGAAGTCATTGCTGCAGTAGCCACCTTCGACGAAACAGCATCTCTCATCCACAACCTGTCCATCACCTACTGATCCACAGATGCCCCACTCTGGACTATAGTTGGACAATTAAGGGAAAAGATGCTTGACAACTTATACCATCTGGGCTTCAGCCATTTCATTGAATATGCTCTCTCCTATGGCATTATTGCCAAAATCATCACCACTATTGCCCTCAACCTCATAACCAAGGAACACTATGCCTACTTGTACAGCCAACCATCATTTACCCCTCACATTCCCCCATCTCTAGCAGAATTTATTATCCTCATCCCCCCTTTTCATCATCCTTCTGTTGAAGAACAGGAGAATGTATCCCCTGTCTCTTCTGACTTTCTCCCCTGCCACACCCCCACCAGCCTATGAGCTGCAGCCACACTCATGGACTTATCCAGGCACAACATCTCCACCAGGCTTCCCACCCCACATCCAAACACTGGTACCATCCTCTCAGACATGGGAGCCACCACCAATTGGGATGAGGTACCCGCACCCCCTCCCTCCAATCCCTCTTGTTGCAACCAATGCTGCCATTGTGGACACCATACCCTCGATTGTAGACAACACCGCTGTGACCACTGCTGATGATGAGCCCCAGGACACACTTGTCACTCCTGCCCTGACTGCCCCTGCCCCCACTGCACCAACAATTGGGGAACTGATCCTGACAATATCCCCACCATCAACCATCACAGATGTGAAAAATGCAGTTCCCTCCATGGCCATAACTGGGGTTGTACAGACTACTACCATGGTTGGCAAGACACATGGGGAGATGAAGATATCATCACCAACGAAGACACCACATTTGATTAAAGTAAAGCCAGTGGCTTCACCATACAATGGGGGTAATGTTATGATCGATGATAACCCCCTATCTTTTCTTTCCTTGTTATATAATAATCTGTCTCAATCTTCTTTTGATTCTCTCACTATGCAACATGGTAACATTGATTTCCCTTCATGTTCTAGACTTTATTGTGTCTATTTATGTTTACTATCTATTTTTACTTAGAGATCCCAACTAGATTTCCTATGCATTTCCATTTGTGCAGCCTGCACTATTTATTCCCTTTATTTCTCATCATCACACATAGCCCTTGATCACAGCACCTTTGCACAGTTTTGTACAGCGTTATACTTAGTGTCCACAGCCTCATGGCTATTCGTTGACTCATAGTGACTCAGTATGACTAGCACTACTTAGTATAAATACTGGCTGTTCTTGTACAGTAACATTAAGCAATTCCTACCTTAGGTTTTCACCTTCACATCCCTAGTCCTCCTCAGAACTTGTCCCTAAGTTTGGCCTTAGTGCCTCCTCATCATTGTCCTCTGTCCTTAGCCACCCAGAGCCTCTGCAATCCTTCTGGGAGATCCTTGACATCATCTGATGTAACCACAAACCCTCGTCTACTGAAACCTTGACTTTCATCTCTGGAGTCCCTGACTTATGTCAGTACATTATCCTCAGCCCCTGTCCTTGACCTAGGTGATTATCATTAGGTCTGCACTTGTTCCTACCCAGACCAAGTGTAACACAGGGACACAAGTATGTGATTTTTAAATGATTTCATATCCTGCATGTCATTTAATCAGATTCATGCTATTCTTTTTCTCATACAGGGACCACTGTTCAAGTGTTCAAGTTTTCATTTTGTTCAGGACAAAGTGGCCCCTTCATTCCAAATCTGCTTGTCAACAGTGTCCTAATTGCTTTTGATACAACAACAATGCTTCTGGTTATTGTTATGATTCACTTCTGTGTACAATAGGCTGGCCCATGTTATGATTGGTGACACCCCCCTATCTTTTCTTTCTTTGTTACATAACAATCTCTCTCAGTCTTCTTTTGATTCTTTTGCTATGTGACACAGGAACATTAATATCCATTCACATCCTAGACTTTACCATGTCTATTTATGCTTATTATCTATATTTACATAGAGATCTCTGATCACCATTCTGATGCATTTCCACTTGTGCAGCTTGTGCTATTTATTTCTCTCTACTTTCCCATCATCACAGATAGCCCCTGATTGCAGCACCTTTGCACAGACTAGCATAGTGTTGTACTTAGTGTCTGCAGCCTTATGGCTATCTGCTGACTCATAGTGACTTAGTATGACTAGCACTACTTAGTATAAATACTGGATGACCATGTACAGTAGCCTCTAAGCAATTCCTACCTTAGGTTTTTGCCTTCACCTCCCTAGTCCTCCTCTGAGCTCATCCCTAAGTTGGCCTTAGTGCCTCCTCATTGTTGCCCTTAGTCTCCAGCCACCCAAAACCTCTGCGATCCTTCTGGGAGATCCTTGACATCACCTGATGTAACCTTGAACCTTCATCCACCAGAACCCTTGTCTTTCATTTCCAGAGTCCCTGACTTACATCAGTATGTTACCCTCAACCCCTGTCCTTGACCTAG
>JBBPLE010000675.1:0-16374 GCA_038089675.1 Boletales sp. KT-2023b | reverse complement strand
AAGGGCTCCTGGGGTTCAAGGGGAGGAAATGGTGAGAGACTACAACGATGGTAGCTCGAAAAGAGGAGCTTAGTCCTTTTGTTACGCTTGGTCCAGGTAGGAACGAGCGTAGGCTCAAAGAACTAACGGAGGGTCAAGGTTCAAGGAGTTCGGTCAAGGGATGCTTGCCGATGGATCAAAGGAGTCGTCTGACGATAAGTTGACGAGAGGTTCAAGAGGTCGTCCGACGATGAGTCGACGAAGGGGTTCAAGGAGTCGTCCAACGATAAGTCGACGAGAGAGAGTCAAGGTGGTCAAGGTAGAATTGAGCAGGACTAAGCTGGGGTTACATCGAGTAAGATGATGGCTTAAGTACTGCAAAGAATAGAAGGTAATGGAAGGTCGTGGAAGGTTGGTGACTAAGCAAAGTGAAGATAGAACCTTCCACAGGAAATAGAAGCGTAGATAAGAATAGAAGACGGAAATGAAAGGTGTGTGACGAACACGTTGCATGTTGTAGAACACTCTAAAGAAGGTAAAAGATACTGGGTCGGGCTGGTCTGTCATAACGAAGAGTAACAAAGGGAAAAAGAAGTGAATCGTAACAACATGTTTGTTGCACACCTTTCATTTCCGCTTTCTATTCTTGTTATCTATGCTTCTATTTCTCATGGAAGGTTCTATCTTCACTTCACTTAGTAACCAACCTTCCATGACTTTCCATTAGTTTCTATTCCTTGCAGTACTTAAGCTGCTGTCTTACTTGATGTAACCTTAGCTTAGTCCTGCTCAATTCTACCTTGAACTCCTCTGAACCTCTTCGTCAACTCTATTGTCAGACGAATCTCTTGAACCTCTTCGTCGACTCTATCGTCGGATGAATCCCTTGAACCCCTTTGTCAACTCTATTGTTGGACGAATCCCTTGAACCCCTTCATCAACTCTATCGTCAGATGAATCCTTTGAACCTCTTCGTCGACTCCATCGTTGGACGACTCCTTGTTATTCGGCAAGCCTCTTTGACCGAATCCCTTGAACCTTTGACCCACAGTTAGTTCTTTGAGCCTATGCTTGTTCCTACCCGGACCAAGCATAACAAAAGGACTAAGCTCTTCTTTTCAAGCTACCATCGCTGTAGTCTCTCACCATTTCCTCCCCTCAAACACCAGGAGCCCTTGAATGGGCACTATGACACTCTTACTGAGTCCCCTCTGAATCCCCTGAATCATCAGACAACGAAACCTTTACCCCTGCCCCAGACGTTTCTCCTAGGGAACCAACTCCACCACTCCCCACCCCCACTGTAACCAGACCGCTCCTCCATTCCCATTCCCCCTCAACAGTTCATTCCCTCACATCCACTTCCTCCGTTCCTTCCCCCACAACCACCCCGCTCCACCATGACTTCAAAACCAGTCAAACTTTGCATTGGTACCCCTGAAAACTTTGATGGCGACTATGCCAAAGCCACGATCTGGTTGGACTCTGTCTGAACCTACCTCCTTGTCAATGAAGAAGTCTATACCACAGACGCTAAGAAGATCGCCTTTGCTCTCTCATATATGACTAAGGGAGCTGCCCTTACTTGGGCCTCCTTCTTTCGAAAAGCCGCTCTCAGTGGAAACAAAGGCTTCAGTACCTATGCAGATTTTATTACCGAATTCAACACTGCCTTCGAACACAAAGACACCATCACCCTCTCCATCACCTGGCTCTCTTCTACCAAGATAGAAGGAAAGCCCTCCCTCTCCAACCTCACCAAGTACATCTCCAAATTCCGGAACCATGTCCAGATCTGCGGGATCACCGACCAAAATGTTCTTATTGGATACTTCTCTACGGGCATCTACACCAAACTCATGCGTTGCATCATGTCTATGGACACCATCCCCACCAAAATCAATGAATGGTACGCCAAATCCACCCACTTCCTCACCCAATGGGGAAGAGCCAATGACATGGCAAAACAAGGCAAGACTACCTCCTCCTACCACTCGTTCTCCTCCTCCTCCTCCCGCCCTCAGAAAGACCCTGATGCTATGGACGTTGATGCCATCAAGGTATCAAAGTTAACCCCAGAAGAGCGAAAACGCTGTATTGCTAAGGGACTCTGTTTCCGATGCCAAAAACCTGGACATCTCTCTGGCGATTGCCCAAACTTTCCCTCTCAGCCGAAGAAGACTGGAGAAAGGAAGGTTAGAAAGGTTGAAGAAGTCCCCAGGCTAGTAGAAGTTGAGGACAATGATGAAGAAGAAACCATAGCATGAATCTCCTTCATACCCTCCAACAAGGATTTTTAAAATGGAGACCTTCCCCAACGCAAGGCTCTCCCTCTTTTATGTGTGCTCCTGTACTTGTATCATCGATTACCAAACAGTCTATGCAAATTCCCATTGAAATCGTCGAACTGTCACACCTAAAAGCCATTGGAACTCGTGCTCTCGTTGACTCTGGAGTGCAAATCTCTTGCATCAATTGGGACTTTGTTCAAAAACATTGTCTCCTGAAAGAACGACTCCCCTCCCCCATCGCCGTCAAAAACGTCGACCAATCCTCGAACAAGAATGGTCTTATCCGTTTTTCCACCATGCTCTATGTCCATATTGGACAACTCATGCACCATGTCACGTTCTATATCCTTAACTGTGGAAAGGAGAATGTAATCCTTGGACCCCCTTGGCTTAGGCAAACCAACCCCACCATCGACTGGACCAAGCGAGAGCTGTCCATCTCCCTCGACTCTGATCAATCCCAGGAACTGTATTACAATCGTACTAGACCAACTCCTACCCCTCAGATGCCAACCCCTTGCCCACCCCGACATGTACAAATCGACTCTGTCTGGGACGGACACCTCTATGATTACATGAAGAAAGACACTGAAGCCTGATACCTCCAATGGGCCAATGACAACCGAATCATCAATTGGATCATGCGCTGCGGATCTTGCTTTATTCCCTCCACCACCATCACTAAAATTACGACTGCCACAGAGCTAGCTATGGCCGCTGAAAAGGCCAAACCCAAGGCAACTCTCCCACCCGAATACTCGTCATTTGCCTCTGTCTTCTCGAAAGAAGCAACCGACCATGTCCCCCCTAGCTGACCCTATGACCACAAGATTAATCTCGATGACTCTTTCACCCCAAAAGTTGGCAAAATCTATCCCCTCTCCCCTGATGAAAAAGCCGCTACCGACACATTCCTCGACAAAAACCTCAAAGCAGGGAAAATTCACCCATCCAATTCTCCCCAAGCCTCCCCCTTCTTCTTCGTTAAAAAGAAGGATGGCGGCCTTCAACCCTGCCAAGACTATCATTACATCAATGAACACACTATCCGCGATGCCTACCCCCTTCCCCTCATATCTGACCTTGTCGATAAACTCAAAGGTGCAAAAACCTTTACTAAGTTCAATATTCGTTGGGGGTATAACAACGTCCACATCAAAGATGGTCATCAATGGAAAGCAGCATTTATTACCCACAAAGGACTGTTTGAACTGACAGTCATGTTCTTTGGTCTTTGCAACTCCCCCGCCACCTTCCAATGCTTCATGAATGATTCCTTCCGTGATATGATCGCAGAAGGATGGTTAGTCATCTACATGGACAACCTCCTCATCTTCTCCCCCGATGCCAAAACCCATGAGGAACAAACTAAATGAGTACTCCAACACATGACCGAGTTAGATCTTCACCTTAAACTTGAGAAATGCACATTCGCTACCAATGAGGTTGAATACCTGGGCATGATCGTACGCCCCAATGAGCTTGCCATGGACCCAGTAAAACTGGATGGCATTCATGAATGGCCAACCCCCACCAAAGTCAAAGACGTCCGCTCCTTCTTAGGATTTGCCAATTTCTATTGACGATTCATCCCCAACTACTCCAACATCGCACGACCCCTCCTCGATCTCACCAAGAAAAACCAACCCTGGGACTGGTCTCCTACCTGCCAACAATCCTTTGACGATCTCAAGAAACTATTCCTTGAACGCCCTGTCCTCCATCTCCCAGACCCCACCTGCCCCTTTGCCATCGCCACAGATGCCTCCAAATATGCCTCTGGTGGAGTGCTCCTCCAGACTGACACCAACAGAGATTGGCACCCATGTTCTTACCTCTCACAGTCCTTCTCCCCCGCCGAATGCAACTATGATATCTATGATAGAGAACTCCTCACTGTTATTCAAGGACTTAAAACCTGGCGTCATTACCTCCAAGGATCCCCCTTTCCCGTTGAAGTCTTTACCAACCATAAGAACCTTACATATTTCCGACAACCTCAGAAACTCAACCAACGACAGGCTCATTGGCTGCTCGATATCTCAGACTTTGACCTCCATCTGACTCATGTCCCTGGTTCCTCCCTTGCTGCACCTGACGCCCTCTCTTGCCGCCCAGATCTCCTTCCCCCCACTGATGAAGATAACGACAACGTCACCCTTCTCCCTGACACCCTCTTCATTAATCTCATCGACACCTCCCTCCAAAGCAAACTAGCTGCCTCTTCTGCCTCTGACCCCCTTGTCCTTGACACTCTACAAGCCACCACTGGCGACATTCCTGCCCGATTCCGTTCTCGCCTTTCTGACTGGCAATACGACGTTGGCGTCCTCACCTTCCAAGGATGAATCTATGTTCCCCCTGACCTTCGCTGATCCATCGTGGAACGACACCATGACCACACCTCTACTGGTCACCCCAGATATCTCAAAACCCGTCAACTCATTGCTGCCGAGTTCTGGTGGCCCAGTCTCATCCAATTTGTATGAAAATACATTGAAGGATGCGCTCTCTGTCAATCCTCTAAAGTGAACACCCATCCTACCTCTCCCCCCCTCTCCCCCATCGTCTCTTCCTCCAGCATTCCCTTTCAGCAGATATCCTGTGACCTCATCATGGACCTCCCTGTCTCTTCAGGTTTTGACAGTCTTTTGGTCGTGGTCGACCATGGGCTTACTAAGGGGGTGATTCTCTGTCCCACTAAGAAATCCGTCTCCACCGAAGGGATTGCCTCCCTCTTTTTTCATAAAGTCTACACTCGGTTCAGCCTCTATGACAAAATCATCTCAGATCGTGGACCCCAGTTTGCTTCTTCCTTTGCAAAAGAACTCGGACGTCTCCTCGGATACAACCTCTCCCTCTCTACAGCATATCATCCTCAATCCGACAGAGAAACCGAATGGGTAAACCAAGAAGTGGAAACCTATCTACAGATCTTTTGCGGCAATTCCCCCTCCACATGGTCTGACCTCATCTCCCACACCGAATTCACACACAATCACCGCCCTCACTCCATCACCAACAAATCGCCATTCTTCCTCATGATGGGATTTGAACCTCACCCCCTACCCACTATCATCGCTGAAACCAACCTCCCTGCAGTTGAAGAACGACTGAAACTCCTTTCCGCAGCTAGAGACGAAGCCCTAGCGGCTCATGAACTTGCCAGACAAGTCATGAAATCCCGTTTCCATGGAAAATTCACTCCTTTCCATAAAGGCGACAAGGTTTGGCTAGAAGCCTGAAATCTAAAACGCCTTATCTCCCACCCAAAGTTCGCCCCCAAACGAGAAGGCCCATTTACCATTACCCAGGTCCTCTCTTCCCTTACCTACAAACTCTGTCTCCCACATACTTGGAAAATACACCCAGTCTTCCATGCTTCCCTGTTATCGCCCTATCGTGAAAACGATGTACACGGACCGAACTTTCCTTCCCCTCCACCTGACCTTATCAACGGAGAAGAGGAATACGAAATGGAAAAGGTCATCCAACACCGTGGAACTCCACACAATCGAAAATTCTTAGTCCAATGGAAGGGATATTCAGCCGAAGAAGACTCCTGGCTACCCGAATTGGAGTTTAACCATGCCAAGGAAATCCTATCCAAGTACAAAAACCTCCACCCTCACGTCTTTCCCCCTTCATCCTCCCCTTCATCGCCTAAGACCAAACATGTCCACTCCCGCTAGATCCCCCTCTTCCACCGCTGCTACCACTGGCTGGACCACTCCCTTGCTCTATCGTATCCAAGGCCTCGACTCCACTAATTACAACCCGGGCATTCCCAGGTCTACATCCCCTCCTCTACGTCTTCCCCCTCTCGATCCTAACCCAGTAGTCTCTGTTGAGCTACCCCTCTATGCCCAACGAATCCGTCCGGACCCCTTCCCCATCACTGAACAATCCTCTCTCATGCTCCTTCTTGAAACCCCCCATCTTGTTACCCCCCTTCATGCACACTTAGAACCTTTCTCCCCCCTAGATACCCTTTTCCTCCTTTTCCAAGAAATCCATAGCCTCTATCCTCTCGCCAACCAGATGTCAGACTATCCCACAGAACTTGTCGCCACCCTCCACAAAACCCACACGGAACTCACCAACCTCATCCTCTCCATCATGCACCAACTTGAGATGGACAAACTAGCTAAGGACGTTCTACGTTATACCCGAGAACTTGACGAACACCACCGCCTTCATCAGAACCCATCCCCTGAAGCTTCCAAAGAACCCCTCACTCTTGAGGAACTCGCTGTCATGGAACAAGCAGAAGTCAGTTGGGATGGACAACGTAATGTACCCCTCTCCCCTGATCACTACCTCTATAGCCAGGCATGCTTCCACTGTCACCAACTCTCTCACATCCATATCAATTGCCCATACTATGTCTGTCCCCACTGCACTCGCCATTGTCCTGGTCATCCCCAACACCGTTGCCCTTGACGTCCTCGTCCTTGTATCCTTAACCCTGTCACCTCTTCCTCCTCATCTTCAGCTTCCTCCACTTGCTCTCGGTGTTCAGACATTGCATCCTCCTCTTGTCCTCTCATTGAACAACTCTCCAATCCCCCATCCTCTAGCTCTAGTTCTGTTCCTAGACAAGTTCCCCCTCTGTCTTATCGTCGCCGTCAAACTCCTCACCCTCGCCAACATCATCGTCACCCTTCCCCAGACTTAGACCTCACCGATCTTGACCTAAACGACAATGACCCAGGGTACGATGACTCTGCTTATGCCAACATGACTGGTTCACCCAGTGGAGGCAGATGTATGGATTTCTAATTTTTCTTTAATTTTATTCTTCATTGTAGCTTCAAATGTACTCCAAGGGTAATGTTACAATTCATTTCTTTTTACTTCTTACTCTTCGATATGATAGACCGGCCCAACCTGGTATCTTTACTTTCTCTAGAGTGCTCTAGAACATACAATGTGTTTGTTGCACACCTTTCATTTCCGCTTTCTATTCTTGTTATCTATGCTTCTATTTCTCATGGAAGGTTCTATCTTCACTTCACTTAGTAACCAACCTTCCATGACTTTCCATTAGTTTCTATTCCTTGCAGTACTTAAGCTGCCATCTTACTTGATGTAACCTTAGCTTAGTCCTGCTCAATTCTACCTTGAACTCCTCTGAACCTCTTTGTCAACTCTATTGTCGGACGAATCTCTTGAACCTCTTCATCAACTCTATCGTCAGACGAATCCCTTGAACCCTTTCGTCGACTCTATCATTGGACAAATCCCTTGAACCCCTTTGTCAACTCTATCGTCGGATGAATCCTTTGAACCTCTTCGTCGACTCTGTTGTCGGACGACTCCTTGTTATTCGGCAAGCCTCTTTGACCAAATCCCTTGAACCTTTGACCCACAGTTAGTTCTTTGAGCCTACGCTCATTCCTACCCGGACCAAGCGTAACACACAAGATGGCAAAAATTCTATGTCAAATATGAAGGTGATGATCAGTCAGTATCAGACCGGCCACCATGGATGGATCAAAAGTTCAACATTTGGTTTCGTGATCCCCTCATGTGTCTTCACGACATGCTTGCCAACCCAGCCTTCAAGGATTCGTTCGACTATGGGCCATACCAAGAATACTCTGTTGAAGGTGATGAATGGCGTTATCAAGACTTTATGTCTGGAGACTGGGCATGGCTACAGGCGGTAAGCCGATCATCTGTACATAGACATTGGGCCTGACAAGTCCTAGGATGAAATTGCTCAAAACCCGCATGCACATGGGTCTACATTCGTTCCCATAATTTTGGGAAGTGACAAGACTATGGTATCTGTTGGGACTGGCAACAATGAGTATTACCCGCTCTATATGTTGATTGGTAATGTCCATAATACGGTTTGTCGTGCACATCCAGATGCCATTGTTGTGATCGGATTTTTGGCGATTCCAAAAAGTAAGTTACGTTACAAGACCCGATTACTATACTGATTATTGTACCTGTCTAGCGATGAAAGAACATGCATCATCTGAGGAATTCCGACTTTTTTGCTGTCAGTTATATCACAACTCACTAGTGACAATCCTTCAAAGTTTAAAGTGGGTCATGGAAACCCCAGAAGTCACACACTATGGTGATGGGCATTTTCAGAAGACTATATATGGACTCAGACCATATATTGCTGACTATGAGGAGCAGGCTCTACTTGCCTGCATTGTTCGCAGGTGGTGTGCATGGTAAGTATTTGATACAGTGAATGGGTATGTCATGGGCACTAAAGACACCTCTTATAGTTGTACTGCAACACATGGAGTACTTGACTCAGATCCGGAGAGTATAAATCATTGCAAGCAGCTGACCGAAATGTTATTTCAGTACACAAGTTTGGATGAAATGCAGAATGAATACGGTATCATTGGAAGTCTTGTCGTACGCATGGTCTTACTAAATTGTGATGATAGCCACAATGCTGATCCACTTCTCTCTTGCCAGCCATTTACGAACGACTTCCCTCGTGCTGACATCCATCAACTCATTGTGCCTGATATCCTTCACCAACTCATCAAGGGGGCATTTAAAGATCACTTAGTTGATTGGGTAGAGAAATTTATTCTACAAATGTCAGGATCAAAATGAGAGGCAGAACACATCATGGACGACATTGACAGACGGTCTGTGACATTACCCTTTCATTGCTATCACTGAACATTGCCATAGCATTGCCACTGTTGCACCATTTTCCGGCCTCTGCCGCTTTCTGCAGGGCCGGGGTTTCAAACAATGGATTGGTAACAATTCCAAGGCACTAATGAAGGTATGTCGGCCTTCATGTGGTTTTCATCTTTTTGTGATGAAAACCTCAAGGTTTATATTGCGGCCATAGAAGGCTATGTCCCAGACGATGTTCTGCAGACTTTCCGCGCATTTTTAGAAATGTGCTATCTCGTCCATCAAAACATTATAACGGACTCCATGCTAAGAGGTGTCGAGGATGTAATCCAACATTTCCACCACTACCGTGAAATTTTCAAGACAACCAGTGTTGTATCCACACTTTCGCTTCCACGTCAACATGCTATCAAGCACTACCCCAAGTTAATCCAGCTCTTTGGTGCATCCAATGGGCTTTGCTTGTCGATTACAGAAAATAAACATATCACTGTGGTGAAGAAACCATACCATTGATCGAATAGGTACAATGCGCTTGGTCAGATACTGGTTACTAATCAGCACCTTGACAAGCTTTCAGCTGCATGGACTGACTTCAGTCATTGTGGCATGCTTGATGGAATGTGCTTATCAAAAACCCTTAGGTTAATATGTACATCATCATATTCTCAGTCGTGAGCTACCCAAGACTGATTTGTAACTACCAAAGCTCAAATGGTCCCACCGACCATACCTACAGACCGTTCAGGTGCTCCCGCTGACCATGGCATATCAGGTTCCACCGGCATTGTGGGCAACTCATCGTCGGATGACGAGGATGAAGAGGCAGACTGTAGTGTGACTGCCCTTGTCGCCCATGTTGAACTCTCTTGTAGGTCATGTATGTCATGTTTTATGTCCTCTACAGAGTAAAATTTTACTGATGTAACTTTATAGAAAATAAATGTGCTAGAACCATGCATGCACTGGCGACAGAACTTGCCATTCCCAACCTGGAAGTCCTCCTTGGATGCTTTCTATTCGAGCACCTGAACCCGAATGATCCCCGTGATATTATGGACATCCCACATGTGGAACTTCCCCTCTACAATGGTGCTATCTCAGTGTTTAATTCTGCAACATCCAGGTTTCATGCTTCCAGTGACTTGGGTGGAACTGGTCAGATCCATAAGGAATACATCCAATCCTGTCTGACATGGAGGAGTGATGGCCCATGGTATGACTGTGTGTTTGTCGGAACAGATCCAGATGCAGAGGGGATGCATGGGTATGAAATTGCCCATGTCTTTTGTTTTTTCTCCTTTTCCTACAGGGGCACTACTTACCCTTGCGTAGTTGTACACTGGTTTGATAAGATTGGTGAGGAGCTAGATGAGGTCACTGGAATGTGGATCGTACGACCAGCAATGTTTCCCAATCATCAACCCAACCATGCGATCATCCATATTGACTTGATTTACCATGTGGCACACTTAATACCAGTCTATGGCGCTCACCCCATCCCACTTGAAATCAAACCACATCATTCATATGACACATTCAAATCTTTCTATGTCAATAAGTTTGCCGACTACCACTCATTCATGATCACATCATGAATATTATATATGAGTTGTACAGGTCTGGGACAAAAGGCTTGAATTTGCCAAGCTCAAGCACAAATTCCCTGCTTTGGGAACAAAGGGGGATGAGGAACTGTTGCACGAGAAGGAGCACATTGCAAAAATGCTGAGAGTGGAATCTACAAAGTATGGCATCACATCCCCTCTTCCTTTAGTGGATGTTCATTTGCGTATAGCCTGCAATGCCAGGATCAAGATTCGACCCCCAGGTATTGGTGATTCTGGCACTCCTTCCCTCCAAGCCAAAGCTGCTATCTGTTTGAGAGAATGTCTCAGCCTCATTAACACAGCAATCAAATGTGATCTTGCACAACACAAAGAATGTGACCATGGCTAAGAGGACATACTTGAGGTAAGGCTTGGGTTTATTTTTTTGTTCCTGCATTTCAACGATTTGCGCTTTAGAATCCCTACCAATGTCCATGAGATTGATGCACATAAAGCAACACTATTCCAATCTGTTGAACGGACTCTATGTTACATACATAGTAATTAGTTCACACACATTATGTATTTAGCTTCTAACTCAGCAGAGCTGAGTCTTAATCGATTCTTTACTTGATACCACCAACACCTGTTGTAAGTTCCTCAACCCAACCAACCAAAGGTATGTGAGAGACCTTCCCGTGTATGTAACACGCGTACTCGCAACAGGTTATGAGCCCTGAGCGGCAATCCAGTGTTCCACACAGGATCCCCACTCTCTCATCCTTACCTGACTGTTGGTCGGTGCGGATTCAGTTCCGCCCACCATTCAGGTGCCTTCGGGGTGTGGATTAAGTTCCACCCCTGAATGGTGAACGTTTGAGCTGTCTGTGCAAATTAAGTTCCACCAGATGCTTTGCAAAGTGAAAGCTGTGCAGAGCAGCTGCTCTCCATCTCAAAACAAGAGGAGACTATGTCCCCTGAGTTTTTAGGCTCTGGACGTTCAGCGACATGGTTCCAACCTGTCCCTTTTACTCATCGTTTAAGGTACACATGCTAACGTCTAACCCTTGCCAGATCACAAACATGTCTTCCACCTCCCTCTCCACCATCATCAAGCTTAACAGCACCAAGTACTGTGCCTGGCAGTCCCAGATGGACGATGACCTTCATTCCATCGGGGTCTACTCCCACATCATGAAGCTCAAACCTTCAGTCCCTGTTGCCCTCACTGAGGTAAAAGACAGCAATGGTGTTGTCACCCAAGCTGCCTACACGCCTCCGGCTGACGAAGTCCATTGCGCCAAGGAAAAGCAGGAGGATTGGGACAAAGACGACAACAAGGCCACTGGCACAATTGCGCTCACTTGCGAACGACATGTTCGTGAGTGCGGCATTGACTTCGGCGACCATGCCGAAAATATCCTCATCGAGCTTGAAAAATGTTTCAACAACCTGACCGTCTCCTCCGCCATAATGGAGTTCAAGGCCCTTATGGGTTTCACCATCCCTGATAACAACTTGCCCGTGTTGGCTTTTTCAAAGCTTGACACCCTTTTCTCCCAGCTATCCGACTTTGGGTACCCAGTTGACGACAAAATTAAGTCGTTAATCGTGATCTTGAAGATCCCCAAGTACGCCGACCACGTCGCAGCCGCAATTGCCACCGCCAAGCCTGAGACCAACTCAGCAGGCATAGTTATCAAGACGGTCCCCACCATTGAGGAGATCTCCCAACAAGTAGAAGTGTCGTGGCAAATGTACATGCAGCGCCGTCCCGCAAAGGACTCCTGGCCTCAACAGGCCAACAAAGTCAGCGCCGTCAAACGGCAGCAGGGGGAACCCCAGTTCTCCCAGCAGCAGCAACAACAACAAGGTGGTTCCTCTTCCAAGGGGAATATTAACCAGAAAGTGCAGAAGGGTAACCGCTCTGAAAAGGGCGAGGAAAAGTGCAAGGAGAAGAAGAAGACCCAAAAGGAAAAGAAGCAGGCAGAGGCTGCACAAGCCTCCGCCTCCTTTGCCTTCACCTCCGCCACCATCATCGCCCCTGCCGCCACCATGTTCATGTCGCCTGTCCCTGACCCCCACTGCAATGCACACACATCTGGTGTGACCCACTATGGGCCGCCAGTGTTTCCCCTAACCAAGGAAACCGTCTCCCTCGCACGACACCTCGAGGTCCCCGCGACCTCCTCCACTCTTCACAACCTCAAACCGGTTGCATCCCGTCGCTCCAAGCGTCCCCGCACAGAGCAATCCCTCTCCAACCACCTCTCCGCCCCACTTTCTGAACAGATCATGGAAGTCCCACTTGCTGGAACAACCGGCATTATGGAGGTCGACGAGGACATTGTAAGTCTAGGTGAAGATGCCTACGATGAATACATCGAGGGCTTCTTTATGGAGTCCACATCGCAGTGCATACATCCTTCTCCATCTACATCAGGTACTGATGTGCAATTAAATTTGCCGCAGGTAAATTGTATGTACACGTTTCCTGTAGTAGATAGTTTGAATAAATCTGCTACACGTGAATTCGCACAGTGTGACACTTGCAGTAAGGACAGCAAAGGAAAGGAAAAAGCGCACAACCACAAGGTCCCATCGGATATGTGGCTGCTCGACTCAGGAGCTTTGGCTCACTTCTCACCTGATCGCTCTGACTTCGTTGAGTATCAGAAGTTCGACCAACCCCAATGGGCTTCCACCACAAATGGCCGATCACCTATTATAGGTAGAGGTACTGTTTTGCTACAATTTGGCAATCATATATGCCGCCTATCACCTGTCATGCACATGCCCTCGTGTGCAGTCCAACTAGTGTCAATGGGCACTCTATTGCAGAACACCTGCCTCATGCTTCACGCCAGGCCCAGGTATTTAACTATCTGGGACCAGTGCTTCAAGGAAGCCTATCTGGAATTCCACAGTCATGGTGGACAAACCATGTATTGGCTTCGCACCAAACCCATCTTCCCAGATGATGTGCCCTCCAGCATGTCATCACTTGCCTCTGAGATCGAATATGAACTCATGCACCAACGTCTCGGACATTCGTCCCCTGATGTCATCAGGCATGCTAATAAGCACCTGAAGGGTTTTCCCAACGTGAAGATCCCATCTAAGACTGGCCTCTGTCAAGGGTGTCAGCTCGGCAAACAGCCAAATCGTCCATTTCCTTTTAGCGAGATGCGGGCAACCACTCCCTTTGAGTTGATCCATTCGGACTTGAAGTCCTTCGAGGTAGCATCTTACTCAAAATACAAGTACACAGTCATCTTTTATGATGACTTCACATCAATGGCCTGGACCACCTTAATAAGGTCCAAGGATCAAACGCTCTGCGCAACCAAACAATGGTTTGTGTTCATCCAAAATCAGTATAATGCTGTGATAAAACACTGGCATTCTGATGCCGGAGGTGAATACACTTCCAGCGCCTTCCGGGATTTCCTGAAGGACAATGGAGTAAATATCCAACAGTCCACCCCATATGCACACCAGCAGAACGGGTGTGTGGAACGCCTAATCTGTACATTAATGGACAAGGCACAGGCTATGCAGTTACACGCTTGCCTACCTCCCTCCTATTGGGAATGGGCTCTGCTTCATGCAACCCATGTTTATAACCGGACCCCACAGCTTTGGCTGAAATGGGACACTCCCCTGACATTACTGAAGGGGGAGAAACCATCCATTGATCACCTTTGGGTATTCGGTTGTGGTGCCTATGTGCACATTCCTGCAGAACGCCATGGCGGAAAGCTACAGCCAAGATCGCAATTGATGATCTACTTGGGCATTGCCCCTGGTAGTGACTCAAATTTCATCTTTATGTTACCAACAAATGCCATTGTCACATCGGCACACACGATCTTCAATGAGACTCTCTTTCCGAGATGTTCTCGATCTGCTCCACACCATCCCCATGCAGGTCCCCCAGAACCAACTCACACTCATGATGAGGTTCCGGAAGTTCCGGTTCCAGCTTCCACTGGTTCCAATGAGAGTTCTGAGTCAGAATCTGATTCCGGTGAAGAGTCCAATTTGGATTCAAGGAATTCACCCACACCTTCACTGTCGCTGAGCCCAAGCATGTCGAGATCCTCTTCTCCGTCTCTCGCTCCTCACACCCAGACACCCAGTCCAGCCCTTCCTCCAGTAACACCTCCATCACACAGACCACCATCCACTGGTCCCCCACCTATCCCAAGGTGTAGTGAGTGTCTCCGTAACCCCCCGACACGCCCCAGAAACATTTTCGGTGAGCACTGTCATCCACTTCGGCAGCTCCGGGACCTGGAAAGTGAGTCACGCTAGAAGGATCTTACTGGCAAAGCTGGCCCGTCCCAAGTTCTGGATTCAGTTCTGGACTCACCAGCAGTCCCTGGTGGACTTCCCCCATCTCCTACTTCTGAGGATGATGTTGACCGTCTCACACGGGAAGGGGGAGATGCTTTGGTTTCATACTTTTGCAATTGAGCTATACCGCACAATTCCACTTTTGGGGCATCCCCAAATCTACATGAATGGACATTCCGCAACATCCAGAAGCTTCCTAAATCGGAGCAGAAGGATTGGCTTAAAGCCTGTGAAGACCAGCTACAAATGCTGAAGGACCGAAAGGTCTACGAAGTCGTTCCGTGCCCACAACACTGAAAGGTGATTAAAAACTGCTGGGTCTTCGATCAAAAGTCGGACAGTCGTAAAAGAGCCCGCCTGGTAGCCAAAGGCTTTAGCCAGGTTGAAGGGTTAGACTTTGACCAAGTCTTTTCCCCAGTTGTACGTTTTGAGACAGTGTGATGTATATTCGCCCTCTCAGCCCTGGAAGGATGGCACATCTCCGGGCTTGACATACGCCCTGCATACCTATATGGTAAACTGGAAGAGGAGATCTATATGGAATTTCCTGAGGGGTTTATGCCTCCCGACCAAAAAGGCAAAGTCCTCTGCCTATTGTGCGCACTTTATGGACTCAAGCAAGCCAGCTTAGCCTGGTGGAAAGTGCTTGATGCATCCATGGCGGAACTCAGCTTCAAACAGCTAAAAACCGATGCCGGACTTTTTATTTATTGCAAAGGCAAAGACATCTGTCTAGCGATAGTCTATGTAGATGATGCCCTCTTCTGTGGCCCTAACAAGATCTTTGTAGACAAGATCAAGGCTGCACTCATGAAGAAGTGGAAATGTCGTGATCTTGGAGAGCCATCTGAATTCCTCCAAATGAACATTCGTTGAGAAGGTCGTAACATCCGAATCGACCAAAAGGATTACCTCAACAAGGTGCTTGAACGATGCGGCATGACCAATGCCAAATCTGCACCTACCCCTCTCCCACAAGGTTATTACCCAGTGGAGAACGATGCCCCGGTCCAACATAAATTATGGACGCATTTTCAGACTGTAATCGGCTCGTTGCTGTATCTTATGATTGGCACCCATCCAGACATTGCGTATGCGGTTACCCAACTAGCACGCATGTCAGCCAACCCATTGCAGGAACACCTCGACAAAGCTCTGTATATCTGCCAGTACCTTATTGGAACCAGGGATTACTCCCTACTCTACAATGGTTCCTCTGGAAAAGGCATTCTTGCCTGTACTGATTCGGATTGGGTGCAGGATGTTAATACCACGCACTCTCAAACCAGCTTCTATCTTAAGATGGCCGATGGTGTGTTTTTGTGGAATTCACACTTACAAAAAACCACCGCCGTCTCTTCCACCGAAGCAGAATATATGGCGCTGAGCGATTGCTCGCATCAATGCATGTGGATCCATGAGATGATGGGTGAGCTCGGCTACAAGCTGAAACCTATCCCCATCTGTGGTGACAACCAGGGTAGTTTATTCATCGCGCAAAACCCTGTGACTGAAAAGCACAACAAACACATTCGCATGAAATATCACTTTATCCACAATGCAGT
>JBBPLE010000674.1:5227-16415 GCA_038089675.1 Boletales sp. KT-2023b | reverse complement strand
TGGCATACGACGTCGAGTCGGCATCAGTAAATAAAGACATGTTGCACCCGTGGAAGAGCGCTTGTGGAGCATCACCAGATTTCCTGCGAACTCCCATATGCAAGGGAACGCTCACGTTGCGAGCCATAACCATGGAAATGCGTTTCAAACGCCCGAGGGATCCAAGTATAATACTCAAAAACGAAAATGGTCAGTGTCATTGGTAGAAATTCTCGTCTGTTGCGGCTCCTTCGGTCTTGCTGGGACGCTTCGGAGGCTATAAGGAGAACCAACAGAATACATATGTAACTGTCTAGCAAAAGGCGACCGCTTTATAGGGCATAAACATGCGGTTAAAATATGTGAGGGATATGCTGTTCAGATGTGATTATATAGCAAAAGCTTGGTCTGAGGCAACCGGCATTGAGAGATCCTGTGAAGACTCTGCAAATGCTTCGTACAGGTGAATCACGCCAAAGACTAGGAAGAGCATAGCTCCGCCGAGGGTGACTGCGGTAAAAGTGAGACAGGAACCGAAAATGATAGTGCTGGAATACGAACCGTGCTTGACGGATATCTTGGTCGAGATATACCGGCCAGTTATGACGGCAAGGGTAATGCAAGCCATGTGACCGATGACGGTTCCCAGCGTCCCAAGGTACACGTTCTTTAAAAAGTCAGATGGAGTTGCGTGAGTCCCTCATCATATGCACCCGCAAGATAACACCCAGCGCAGTGGTTGCAAGCTAACTTCTGTCGCCCCATTCCCCCAGGAATGTGAGAAGAAACGACTAGACGAAGACCGGCCCCAAGAAGAGATTGCAAAAGTTGCGTGCCCCGTCGGCAATGCCGGGTTTGGCCGCCGGTAGCGGCGGTGGTAGGATTCCTCGTTTAGTACCATTCATATGCTTGCTTTTGAAGTATGCGACGTAATTTGCTTAGGGGCAGTTTGAACCGGTGCGCGTAAGCATTCGCCACCGTTTACAAGATGTTCGCTATCCGGTGTAAATGCCATTGCAGCGTCGACCTCGATCGTGACGACCGGCGGAAGGTCTGGTCGGATGTTCAACACAAACGCACCTCTAGTATCAAACCAATACGCACCAATCAATGCATGGATATCAACATGTATATCAGTTCCCAGTGAGTGAGTGCCAGAGTTGTGCTTTCAGTAGTCCAACAAGCCTCGAGCGATCCTGTTGCCAGTGTGTGCCTTCCTGGAATAGCCTGCGCAATGTTGACACTGTCGGCCCTACATTGGTCTCGAGAGGTGCTCATCATGCCCCGACAAGCCTAAATATCTGAACCGATGACCTTGGCAGACTGCCGCGACCCATGTACTCATCCTCAGCACCATCGCTGTTTGGAACTCCTGCTCTGCCGACGTTCCTTCCAGTCCCGAACCCGGCTGACAACATTCATCCCCTTGTCGACACTTGCCTCGTCTTCCCCTCAGCATAAGCTCGACATGTTCGAAGGTCTGTTCTCAAAGTCGTCACGTTCTTGCGCCAATAAATAACCCACCAGATAGGTTTCGCTGAGTGTGCAAGTAGTAGCACCCAAAGGTGCCAGTACTCGTATAGTGGTGCTACCTGCGTGCACGAAACTTTGGAGAGCGTGTGGTGGGAATAAGTGTTGGCTACCACCAATCATCCATCATCCCTTGCCTGTAGTTGAAACATTAAACGCCTGGTCGATGTTGAACGTTGAGCCTGATGCGACCGCGAACAGATCCACTAATGTACACGAAGGAAAAGGTAGTTTGCGGCGTGTTTCGATGTCGATATTGTCATTCGGGGTAGATAAGAATGTGGGGTGAGCGTGAGGCTTGTTGAGGGGTGGGCGAGTACTTTGGCGAGGAAGGGAGTGCAGTGACCAATTTGACTCTCGTTCAACTTGCATCTCTGTGGACAGTTTTTACAAGCCTGGGCAAATGTTCGGCGCTTGATCAGGCTCAAGTAGGGGCGACTCCAAAGCCTGGATAAAAGCTTCAAGGTAAGTATATTCCGAATGACCAAGATCTCGAGCTCTTTTCTAGAGAGTTGTTCGTTGGTTTGATCACCGAACGAGGCTTGGACCGTCAAGACGATTCAATCCTATATTTCAAACAGTCAGATTGCGATCACAGGGCATTCAAACGGTTCATCACGAAATTGAAGATATGGTGGTTCAACTTGAAACAACCAAGCATGGGGGTTCTTAGTAAGCACTTCCGTACGCCACCACTGGGCAGTCCGAACATCAGGTTCAAGTTTTCTCTCATCTCATGTTGAGCTCAAGGGTCAACTGCGCCGACTTGTATGCCGGGTCGGCTCGGGCGAAATGTTCTCTGAATGATCATGAAAAATCTAAATGCCGTTCCGGGCACAGCCATCTCCGAGGATCCGACCGGGGACTCATAGCTTGGAACATTTACTGTAATACTTTGGATATATTGCCCAACAGCGGCACGGGCCACGAGTCACCCGACAGATCGGTAGCCCGATGGCCGTCGGAGGCGCAGACACTTGGTATCAGCCCTAAATACGACCTCGGGACGATTCCTTACCGGCTCCCGAGAGTGACGGTGAATCACGAATCCCACCGCAGGACCTGTCACCGGACCTTTAATGTGACTTGTCCCACGCAGCCGTCGTATGTTTCGAGTCACTTCCACCGGTCGTCCAAGGCTTGTCTCACCTGCTCTGCCGAATCCATCGGATCGGTCATGCGGATCCCAGCTGGTTGGCATGAAATGACGTTGGTCGTAATTCCGTCTTTTTGTCCGTACTTGGGCGTCTGCATAAAGGTTGTACACGCCGTGCATACTTATCTGATCAGAAAAACGTCCATCAGGCGTCTGCCGAAGCGCCACGCGTTGGAATGCGAGCAATGCACAGGCGCATCTTCACAGTGCAATCATTCGTGCGGACAGTTTTTCACAAACATACCTAACATGGCCTATGCCGCCAACTTGCCACGGGGTCCCGTCACCGCGCCATAGGCTTACCACTGCCAGAATCAGCCCCTCACCGATCAAAGTAGATCCTCAAGAATCGATGCATTTCACACGGGTTCGAGTAAAAGTTGCTTACCAGAGAGCAGAAGTATTGAATAGATCCGGCAGGTACTGAGTCAGCTAGAAGGCGGATGGTCTTCCGAGGCATTGCACAGCCTCTAATTCTGACGGAGATGTGGGTATTTATGGTGTTGTGGTGTGAACACACCTTCCTTGCCTCCGCAGTACTTGCGTTCCGCTTCCTGGCTCGAAAACCGAGCGCCAAAGGACAAGGATGTGTAACCTTAGTGTCACCTGGTGGCCCAACTGGACTTACGAAACTTTCCCCTTCTCTCCACACAGGACCGAGCCCACCCCTTGATATGCCATCACGAGCCCGTTTTCGTTTTTCACCCTCCTTGTTTCCTGGCAGAGATTAATAGGTGGCTGAGGAACGCCCACGCTTGGCTTTTGTCATGTTTTCATCATCATTTTTCTATTCAAGGTAGGTAGGAATGAAGATCACAAGAAAACCGCCGCCCTGTACCGCCGATCTAGATAGCATGATATAACGAGATCGTGATGTGGACTTTTAGAAAACAAGAACAACCACAGCCGTGCGTGATCCATTCGAGTCACAGCACCGTGACCGGTGCTGTACAGGTCAATGCTGTACTTGCTGTGAAAACACATCGCCGAGACCGTGACCACTGAGTCAAACAAGCCGGCTAGGCTTTGTCAATAAGGGTATACGGAGCATGAGACCCTGGTATTTGATTTCGGGCAATCTGGACTTGACCCCTGAAGTGCTGCGGTACTCGCAAGGTACTCTTGAACCACAATCCGATGACGAATGGCAACGGATTTGAAAATGTATTGTGCAGTGGTATTGAACGATGTCTCGATAGATTACGATGAAAGTGTTTGATGTGAAGTATGCCATTCCCCAGAAAACTGGAGGACAGATGGAAGGTAACCTGCCCCCCAACTTAAGATATTGTATCGACTAAATTCGCTGGTACTGCGTAACAGTTCGTCGGAACAGATCCTCTGCAGGCACAGAAAACTGATGCTCACATATAACTGTCCCTGCCGTTATCGCAAAAACATCATAGGTAGACAACAAGGTGTCTTGAACAAGAATCTGCCCATACAACAGGTAAGCATACGAGAGCTCAGTCGATTGAACGTTCAAACAACGAACTGGGCCGCAGTGGAATAAGTCTCCGCAGATGCCGCAGCGTGATAAACACGACCCAAAAGATAAAATAAGATGATATCGCAGTCAATTGGTGCATAATCTGAACCATAGAGATCACGTCTGCAATCATAGGGCAGAACTAGACGATGAACCAGTGAGACAAGGTGTCCGGTGCGAGCTCGCAAGAATCCCTCACGAAGAAACAGACGGCCCACAGTATTGGTTGTCCACAGATGCTGGCTTTTGACTGACACGATATCCAAAGCGCGTCAGCGGCGCACTATTTTTATGGTGGGTCTGTGAGTGGGGGAAGAAAATGCGCTGGTGGTCAACGCACCAACACATCTGGTAGTGGGGCAAAGCATTTGTCGTGATCGTTCATATCTGAGTTTGCGTCCAGCTAAACATGCCATAGTGACAATAAGGAAGACGGCCGTCACTAAAATCGCGAGTACTGACCAAGGTAGTCTCAGGCCAGCAGGGTGGTCGACAGCTAGTGGGTGTGTCCATTGTGGTTGCTCGCGAACGAATTGAAGGATAGAGGTAACTTCAGGCAAGCCTGAGGATTGGGGAGGATGGTAAATATCGAAAATGTGAGTGATGTCAGGGCACCAGCATATATACCTGTTCCCGGCCATTAGATCAGATAGCACAGGAAGGCAGCAATCCCCGACAAGTGTGCGGGCACGGAGACAGGCATCAATAAACGCATAATCATGAAGCTTGGCGTCTGCAGTGCTATGTTAACTTCTGAGCGACGGAGAGTTTAATTTTACAGACATGCCTTGGCAAATCATGTACGCCATGTCTCGTACTAACCAGAGAGTCTGTGGCTGGATCGATGAACCAACAACAGAACCCGGTGGCCAAGAATGTGGGAAAAAGCCGGTGGCGTGAGGGAAAATAAAAGGGTAAGCTGTATATTTGTATTCGTGACCCGGGGGAATACGAGCAATACCCTGGATACGAGCAATCGCTATGGCGTGCTATACGATATGATGGGTCGTTTGGACCGAGGAAAATCATGGTGAAAATATAAGAAAGTGCTGGTGAGTAATGAAACTGTTAGGTAACGGTGCGGCATTCATCATCACCATTTGTGTCTGACCTGATTCTCAAACGCCGGCGTGGCCGTTCGTCCGTCACAGGATGCTGTGATCTCGAAAACTCGTCACTCAACGGCTTCGTCCAGCACCACTGAAAGGTTAACCAAGCACTCAGGTTGGACCCGAGCGGTGTCTATGGTCCATTCGAATAAAGACAATGGAAAATGTCAAGACACGAATTTCTAGAAATTTGCAGAGGTTTAAACCACTGCAGCCAAATTGATGTGTCGCATCACAGAGATGCCAGTTTGGCGGTGAGTAACGCTGGCAGAACACGTCACTGACATTTCCGGCACCTTGCCAACCTCCGATATGGTTATGGAGCCTCAATTCCTCATGATCACTGTCCTTGTACTTTGACCCTTTCGGCTTTCCGCAATCCCCTCCTGACGGTCATACCGATTAGAGCATCGTCTGCGAAAAAAAAAAGTTGTAGGTTATTTGTTCGGCTTAGAAAAAATATTGTCCGCAGTGACCGACTTTGAATATGGACTGACGGTGAGTGGCTTGACGTCGGATTCGTGTTGCAAGGTTCCCAAATGTTAGTCTAGTCTAGTCCCAAGCACTCCCAATCGGTACCCTTTGGCCTGGGTTTGCCTTGCTTCGAGGAAATAGAAGTTTGGACCATGCTAATCAAGATCATACCCATTCTTGTTCTATCTCACCTTGTGACCCCATCACAGGCGAATTATATCCTGATAACGGAAAACACGTGTATTGCACGTTGTCGCCCGTATTGGTTGATCTTTTCAACGACCCCTTGACCCACGGACTACAAAGGGTGTTCTGAGACAACCACCACAACTCGTTTGACATGGCGCAAGGTGACCACATGGATTGCTCTGGCGACTGTTATGAGCTTGGCCACAACCGCCGCAGGCGTCAGGGCGGCGGGAATACGTTTTTCTAATCCAGGAGTTCATCGTGACGTATGTACAAAAGCGTTAGTCGCTTCGCTTCAACCCTGACCTCCCCCGCACTCAGGTCTCATTCCCCAGCCCCTTGTGACCCACTCTCGAGCCATCTGAAACCGATCACCACCCTCGTCCAAGAATGCCAAACCTCAGGTCTTTCGTCGAACGAATGATGCAAGTTCAACTGCAGGTCAGAAGTCTATCCACCCCTCGCTCTACATTCCGATTCGTTCCGCTCATCACTTCTTCATTCCACTTTTTAGCACATCACACATCTGCAAGGGCCCATTCCACTCGTTGCTGCGGTCGTCGTCTTCTCGAGCCTTCCAACCTTCCGTTACACCTCGTTCCTATCAGTATCCGCGTTCGCAACCGCCGTCGGAAAAGCCGTCACGAAGCTTGGCACATCGAAAGGTGTTCCTTCCCTCTCTTCCCTCTTCCGCGCCTTGACACGCGCGCTCAACACCGCCTGTCTCCGCGTGCGGATCTACGCCAAGATTCCTATCCAATGGCGGTACACGCTCACCCGAAGAGTCGGTCTCTGGGCCCGGACCGGCGACAACGACACCTACGCCACCCCACGTGCCGAGGCCAAGTATTGGCGCGTTGCAGGTCGTTATCGGCGCCGATTATACAGCGGGAACGGTGCGATACGCACGTCTTCGGTGCCTTGTTCCACGGCATCGCGGGATGTATCGGAGATACCGCTGGTGATGTACTACACGCCTCGACTCCTCCCGCTGTACCGCGATCGTAGGGGCGGTGGAGGACGTACGTCACGCGGAACCGACGTAGACGCACGAGAAGCCCGAGTATCCCCGAGGATGTATTGTAAATGGCACCGGATGGTGTTTCAGGATGCGGTCAGTCTGAAATTTCTAAACTGACCAAGATTTGATTTTGACGCACGATTGGGCAGTGTCATCCAACGTTTGCACAGGCGGCGGTGCAGATGAAGTATTACTCGAACAGTGACTTGCGCGAGATTCAGCGCATCGCACGGTTGGTTCCAGACGAACAAGTCTTTGGTTCACAAGGGAACAGAACCCGCAAAACGAAATGGCCGACCAAGTACCGCGAAATGTGGCAAGATTGGTTGGAGAACAAGGGGGTGGATATTGTCATCGTGTTTGAGTAGTGAAATCTATTGTTGGTTTTCGTTGTAACACTAACCCACATGTTGAAGCGCCATTAGTTCTCACTGTCGATTTTACTATAATAGTGATGCCTCCATTAGTTTTCATTTTCCCAAGGAATGTCAAGCGTGGGAGTGATACCTAAGATCAATATTAGGAGAATTCAATTCAAAAAGGTATGATCTGACCCTGGCTCGAACAGGAGACCTTCTGTGTGTTAGACAGATGCGATAACCAACTACGCCATCAGACCGCTAATGTACGACATCAAAGGCAGGTACAACATCAGGATGCTCGCACCCACTCGGAACTTTTGAAACGCGCGTGTCCAAGGCTGTATGTTTATAAATTATGCTTTTCATCTTCAATGTCCCGACGGAGTCTCTCCATGTAGATGTAGGTCACGATAATGTAATCTAGCATATGCGCTACCTCCTGTGCGACTTCGAGAAATGGTGGATGTGATGGCTTTCTGATACCGAGATTTTGTTGGTGGAACTTGACCAGACGCGTTCTGGCATGTTTTGTTTCCTTCTTAAGCTAATGGAAAGAAGGAAAAAAGACGTGAGCGAATCCGTATCTCGAGGACCGACGACGAAGGCTTCGGAGGAGATTGACGTTACCCAGCAATACCGAAACCCCATTTTCCACTTATATGTCTGGCCATCCGGACCGGTGAAATATCTACCCCTGCATGCCACATTTTATTTCAGATAGATTCAAAGAGGGTGGACCGTTACAACGTACCAAGAGTACGACCGTTTGTACAGAATCGAGTCTGCATCCACCTCCTGCGGGCCAAAGCGGAATATGGTCTTCTTTACTCTGTGCCACTCGATGACGCAGAGCCGCTGGGGCGGTCTGTTGCGCTTCCCCGTGTGGTACTTGGTGATGGTCGTCACTTGCTTCCGCCCTCGTGGGGTAGAGATAGTATAGAGCTTGTTGCCCTCTTCATCCGATATGTCCGTGTTTTTGTAATACGAGTCACTGAAGATGAACCGCATGTGAGGGGAAAGTGATGCTCAGTGGGCGGCATCGTGCGTAGTCTCGATGGGCTATAAAACACGACAAACGGTCTCACTAGCTCCGCGTGAAGTGTTTTGGTGCGACTAAAATTAGAGCAATCCGTTGTGGGAGCAGACCGATACGCAAAGGTCGCTTCTCAGCTATCAAAATCAACAAGGGGCAGCGGCACGTGTAATAAATATATGCAGCAGAGGAGTGGAAGACAGAAGTGATTGTTCGGGTGTGACGAATTGAATTGAGGTATGAGAACGCTAGATGATGTTCCGTGTGGGATACCAGATTCACAGTCTACCGGGTGATAAGTCTTCATACCTGATGTAATTTGCTTCCACGCTAATAGCGTTCCACAGTTTAACAATGTACTTATCATTGGGTAACGGTATCCTACCTGAACCACTCCACAATTATTCCGGTTTCCATTCACGGTAAACGATAAGCTGGGGATATGACGAATGTCTATCGCAGATGAACAAGTTTTCTAGGGTGTGGGAATCGATGATCACCTATCCAGCTTCGTCTTCGCGGCGACCGCTAGGCCCAGATTGACCAGCTTAGCGAGGGTGCCAATAACTTCCGGAAGTGAAGTCACTAAAAATAAAAGATTGAATAGGGCAATTTGCCGGTTTCCCTACCAAGCAGTCTATCCACTGGGAGGTCGATTACTCTTCCTGGGCACCGAGGATCCGATAGGCCAAACAGGCGCTCCAAAAAAAAGATATTCAGAGTAAATGTCTCGGCATGAGAGCCCTGAGAGTAATGCGGAATCATGAACTGTTCGGCAACTTGTTGATCGGCGTAAGATGCGCGTCGCACTCAATATGCTGTGATGTCGAGTGGCTAATATGGCCTAGAACTGGCGAACAGTCAAAATTAATATTTCGAGGACGACAGCCAAAACCTCAATAATATTTTCACCGTTGATTGAGAACAGCGCAGATGTCAAGTCGTGACACCCTGGTCCAATGAATTATTCTAGTTGGACAGGATGCCTAGCGTGCATAGCGTGCATACAGAGGCATAAACGGGTTGTCCATCGAAGGTTTCCGTGCCAAGAGGAAGATATCTAAAGAAAGGAACAAGAAGTACACAGCGCCGTCAGTTAACTCGATGGGGTAAGGCTGAAACAACGGAGAGATGAATACCAACGAGTGATGCATTAAATCGGATCGTAGATGGTCGCGCTTATCGCGTTCGCTATGGCAACACAGCGCTGTAGAACCTGGCGTCAGCGCCGGATATTTGCAGGCACCGCCAAGCATTTGAGGACAACATACATGGATATATATGTGTTACGGACCGCAGCACATTCCTTGCCTCCTTTGATTATTTTTCGCCATTCGGTTGACAATGAGCAGTGCGTACTGACATGAAATCGCGAAATGCGTGAATGCTGATCATCGAACCAGACGAAGTTTCACCATCCGTCGAGATTGAGACTGGGCAGGAAGTACTGACAGTGGTATTTTCATCAGACGGGAACCATCTCGTCAGCGGTGGTCACCACAGCGTCCATGTATGGAGGGTGCAAGATGGCATTCGAATTGCGACATTGAAAGCGCGGGGAGTTTACTGTTTGGCTGCTTCCAAGGATGCCAACTGGATCGCTGCGGGTACATCAACGGGCAAAACATTCGTTTGGGACGCAAAGACGTACAAGCTTTTCTCTGTGCACGAGTGCGATTCTGAGCCTATCGCTGGAGTCGATTTTTCGCCCGACTCAACTCGATTCATTGCCGCGTCCTGGAACCGCACAGTGACGATCCGCGACATCATGGCACATCGTAACCGACCTGTCAAACTCCGCCACGACGACTGGGTAAAAGCAGCAAGGTACTCACCACAGGGCGACCGAATTGCGACAGCCACAGGGGAGTCCGTCCGGGTCTGGGACAGCAACGACGGACGTTTGCTCGCCAGCATCGACGTAAAAGTGATTGGGCTGTACAACACCGGTCTTCTCTGGCTGGATGACCACCTCCTCGTTATATCCGACAATAAAATCAAGGAATTCGATGCAACCGCGGGGTCAACTATCTCAGAGTGGCGCGTACCTGAGACCAATAATACCTCGTGCATTGCCCTAGCGCCGCAGGGGAAATTCATAACCTTCTCTGCTAGGAACGCCATCATGTTCTGGCACGCTTCGACGCGTTTCCCACATTGTCTCGTCCAAAAATATGAAGACATATGTTCGATTGCATTGTCTTCAGACCAGCGATGTATTGCAATTGTTTCGCGAGACGGTAAAATCGTCCTCCAAAGTCCAACTCATATCATTGACAATGTAAGTCCCTGCGTGTGCATGGGTTGCGAGCACGCCGATTCAATCATTTTTTCTTGCAGGATTCCGTCGCCCCTTCCTTCCTACACCCCACATTTCAAGAACCGGAAGTTTCTGTCGACAACGCGACACTTCGTTTGTGGAAGGACGGTCAGCTGGCGGATGCGGAAGAGCTGCTCAACGCCGAGATCATGGCGTCTAACACTCCAAACCCCCATGCTCTTGCGAGTAGGGCACTCATCCGAACACGCTTGAGGCGCTGGGATGAGGCGATCGTCGATGCAGACGAGGTGCTTGCTTTAGTCTTACCATGCGCGTAGACGATGACGCCGTTTATGTCTAGTCTATCAAAATTCAGCCATCTGTCACTGGCTACATTGCAAAGTGTGTAGCCCTCGTTGGTACAGGAAAAATACAAGAGGGAATTCGAGCATGCGATATTGCGTTCGAGCATTTCCACTCGACTCATGTCACCTCTCTCCTTCTCATCAAGGTATGCATTCTAGTCCACAAACTAGTTACCGTCGAGCTTCTTCCGTTCAGGCCGTCGTTCTGTTCATCGCTGGTA
>JBBPLE010000673.1:0-16450 GCA_038089675.1 Boletales sp. KT-2023b | reverse complement strand
TTTGATAAATCAATCTTATTTTCCACTTTATTCCAACAAATACTTCAAATAGTATGTAAAAAATATGTTCTAACCCTAGGGTAGGGTTCTAATTGTACCCTAGGGTATCAGCAAAGAGCCTCATAACTAGGAAGGCATTGCCACGCTCCAAGTCTATAAAAGACAGTGAGTGTGCATTGTATGCTCGATACTACCTGATGGTCTGATGAGGGGAATCCCGAAAAGGCCGTGACTTGACCTTGGACAGTCGTCACCTTTATCCTCAGGTACTCCCTTTGTATATCTCTAAGTAACTCATACAGTAGTACAATTCTTTGTGCAACTACCTCCTAAATTCCGCTCCCAGCTTGGACTGGAGTTTAACTTCACCAAGTAAAAGTACTGCCCTCCATTTTAATGCTTTATGCATCTACCATATGCTTAGCAAGGGGGAGTGTTGAATGGACTCTGTGTTACATACATAGTAATTAGTTCACACATCATATGTATTTAGCTTCAGACTCAGCAGAGCTGAGTTCTAATCGATTCTTTACTTGATACCACCATCACAAGCTCCTCAAGCCCAACCAATCCAGGTATGTGAGAGACCTTCCCGTGTATGTAACACGTGTACTTGCAACAAAGGATTGGCTCCATTTCCTCATCAGAGCCCGAGGATCCATTGCTCTCTGTGCCCAAGCCTGATTTACAACATAAGTAATTCATCCTCTCCTCAATCACTTTCCCCTTCAACTCAACAAGTCTTTGCAGTAATTTGTTCTTCTGTGACTGGCAGGGCATCATGTAGAGGGTGGTTGGTACAGTGGTTGGATTTTATTATTATCAACGTATTGTACACAAATTGGCCCATGAATGGAGCAGCATTGGAACACTTGTCTCATCCACTGATCTATTCTACTTACATAATGCTACAAAGTTTTACATCTACGCGCTGAGTTTGACTGGACTTCAAATATTCACGGCCAGTTAGTGGCCAATTAGTCAACAGCCAATTTCAGTGACATTTCATAGCGTTCGCTAGGCTATTTGAATACCACTATTCATGGGAAAGTTCACCGATGAATGTTCTGTGACTTTAATGAATCTTCACTAACCGGCAGAACACTGCCCTCGTCGTGCCCATCATCGTCTGGTCCATCAACGCCACGTCCACGTCCACGTCCGGCGTGCGCCTCGCCACGTATCACCCATCCTTGTCCGGGCACGACACGCGGACCGGCGTGCTCTCACGCCGTCGTTGCCTGCGTCGTGCCGCACCATTGTCACACTGGCACTCGTACCAGCAAGCGGTGGGGCCCTCAACAGCGGCAACTCGATCACTTCCTGCGGTGACACCTGTGCTTTCACAAACGCTGGTCCGTCCACGGCGTCGGCCGCACGCTCCATGCGGCAGATTACACTCACCCATCACAAACGGATCTGGTGATGACGGCTCCTTGTGCGTCCGGTGCGCAGGGTGATGCCAATGGGACCTGGACGCTCGTCGTCCGTGCCCATGACACGCTGCCACCATCTGAGCGACCCGTCAACCAAGCACACAAGTCACGTACCCTCTTTGCATGTTGGCGCATGGCGCACAGGGCCATGTGCATGCAGCATTGGGACGTCCAGTTCCCGCTTCTTCCGCCTACAACTCAATTCGGAGCTCTCTCCGTCCTCCTCACCGTCGGACGACGACTTGCACGAGGTGGGCAACTCGGTTGGGAGTGTGTGCGTGGGACGATGTTGACACAGACGACAAGGACGAGGTTGTGTGCTGCGGCGCATCGTTGGAGCCACCTTTGCATTTCCCCTTGCGTTTCTCGATCCGTTCGTGCGGATGGGGACCCTCACCCACGGGTGTGCCAAGGAACGCCACATGCGTCGGGGATGTCGGTGGGGTCATCCCACACGTATCTCCAAACAGCCCGTCTGAAATTCAATGCCACCGCGTCAGTAGCCACATAAACATTCGCTGCGACACGAGCTTCACGCTCCTGCCCAACAACCAATGCCCAAATATCCGTGCCACGTCCTCGAGTTGGAGCCCATTCTCAGGGTACAGCAGGAGATGGGTGAAAAAGGAGCAAAGGCAGACAAGCAAGAAGAGGCTCGTGGAGGGGATCAACTGGAGGAGGATCTGGGCGATGGCGGGTTGGTCGGTTTCGAGCACCATGTCGATATCGTCGAGATATATAGAGGTTGGTGTGGGTTTGCCATGAACCACGTTGCAGGGGCTCACCTTGCGCACGGCGGTCTTCCTCCTCCTCTTGATGGTCACGATGCGCGTCTGCGCGTTAGACGCTTGGTTTTACGGACCATTGCCAGAGGGCAGAATAAATCGGCTGGTCGAGAAGCAGGGCAGGGAGGCTAGAGATGAAGGTGGAGAGGAGGGCACATATGTCGGGCATAGATTGGCCACGCATGTTGAATTTAGCACCAAAGTCGAGGCTCTTGTCGATTAAGTCGATGAGTTGGAGGTGGCAATCGCGACTTGGGAGCGCACGGAACAATCCAGATTGATAAATACCTAGAAGGATGATGAGCGGAACGCGACCGAACTGAATGGAGGGACTTGCCGGTCTTGGTGAGTTTTTCGACACATGCGACGACAATGAGGGGGAGGTAGTGTTGATGGTCGCCAATGATGATCGGCGTGGACTGTAGAGGAGCATGTCCTCGAGGGGTGCACAGACCGCGTCTGGGCGCAGAATAAGTCAGTACCGCCAATGGTAGTCGAGATCGACCTACGAAAGTTCAATCTTTTTCCTGTAATCAGTCATTTCTTACAGGTAAATGACAAACTGATTCAAGAAAAAGACCGAGTTAGTCATGAGCTGACGAACACGGATTATTCAACGGATATGACAATCCTCTTGACAAGCCTTCAAATAGTGCTGATTTGTTGATTAGAAACCCATGTAAGTTACATACATGGAATTACATAACGTGCTCCTGCTTCTTGCTGCGATGTGACAGTACTTATTGGCCCCTCAGTACCCCACTTTTCCTTTGGCCCGTCATCATGTCAAACACGCTCAAGGTCTCATACCGTCAGCTCGGCAAGTCTGGTCTTCGGGTCTCTGTTCCCATCGTGAGTTCGGCATGACAGACACCCTGTTGACTGTCTGATGAAGTTTTCTAGCTGGGTGCAATGAGTTATGGTTCATCGAAATGGGGTGTACGCAGTCTTAATCCCTGAAAACCTACCCTCACGCCTGAATCCTGATCCTCTAGGCCTGGATCCTCGAAGAAGAACCTGCCCTCGAAATCCTCAAAGCCGCATGGGACATGGGCATCAACACGATCGATACCGCCAACATGTACTCCAACGGTGAATCCGAGCGCATCATCGCTAAATTTATCAAACAGGTACCGTTGCGCGTGCCACTCCTTGTGCCATCGCTCATCATCACGTCCCTAGCATCAAATCCCCCGCAACCAGATCGTGATTGCGACCAAGTGCTTCCATCTCGTCGCAGACGACCCCTCCGTTCGCACGATGCTGACTCCAGGACTGAAAGAACAGCAGCGATACGTCAACCAGAGCGGCCTTTCGCGCGCGGCCATCTTCAATGCGGTCGAGGCTTCGCTTGTCCGGCTGGAAACGTCCTACATCGATCTATTCCAGATCCACAGATACGACCCCGACGTACCCGCGGAAGAAACGATGAAGGCACTCCACGACCTCGTCCAGAGCGGTAAAGTGCGCTACATCGGGGCGAGCTCAATGCGGTGCTGGCAGTTTGCCCACCTGAACGATGTCGCGCGCAGGCACGGCTGGACCACGTTCATCAGCATGCAAGACGAGTATTCGCTGCTGTACCGCGAAGAGGTAGGCCTTTTTTGCTCAGATCGGCGTGGACGGCCTGCTGATGGGATCCAGGAGCGCGAGATGTTGGCGTATTGCAAATTCAATGGGATCGGCGTCATCCCCTGGTCGCCTCTCGCAATGGGACACCTCGCCCGCCCGGTTGGTACAGAAACCACGCGGCAGGACTCGTCGAGAGGTACGGCCATGGAGAGGAAGCTTGCAGAGGACGATCGGACGATCATTGGCCGCGTAGAGGAGCTCGCGAAGAAGAAGGGCGTCAAGATGGCTCAGATCGCGCTTGCATGGATCGGCCAAAAGGTCGTGAGCCCGATCGTTGGTGTTAACTCCGTCGAGCGACTCAAGGATAACATCGTGACGGAGATCACGCTAACACCGGAGGAGGTGATCTATTTGGAAGAACCGTGCGTATACTGCGTTGAATTATCTTGGTACCTTTCTCATCGTCATCATAGATATGTACCGAAACCTGTTCGTGGTCACGCTTGAAGAGGCTGTACGCGTCTTCGATGCCGATGTCCATATACCGTAATTGTATAAATAGCCATGCAATAGAATGACTCAGACCCGCTGCTACGCCGCAGTGCCAGGATATCGAGTGAGCCGACACACGCGATTCATTTCGTCATTTCGTCATTTCGGAGATATCAGGAGCGTATATACGGCGGATCCTGTTGTAGATCCTTGCCCACCATGACAACGACACCCCAAGTCCAATACCGCCAGCTTGGAAACTCCGGGCTCAGAGTCTCCGTTCCCATCGTGCGTCGCGTGTATTCCAACGATGTTCCTCGCTGACAAAAGATGTATTGTCCGGCGCCATCCATGTAGTTGGGAACGATGAGCTACGGTTCCTCGAAATGGATAGTACGTACCTTTTTCCGCACAAGCATGCATCCAACCATGCGCTAGTCGTGGGTCCTCGACGAAGCACCATCCCTCGAGATCCTCAAGGCCGCATGGGACCTCGGCATCAACACGATCGACACCGCCAACATCTACTCCAACGGCGCATCCGAACGCGTCGTTGCCAAATTCATCCAACAGGTACGCATATCGTGCACCCGCGTTCCTGCTCATCGTCCTCCAGTACCACATTCCCCGCCACCAGCTTGTGATCGCGACCAAGTACTTCGGAATCGTCCCCGACGACATCGCCGTGCACGAGTACACCACACCCGAGATCAAACAGCAAGCGCGATACATCACATAGGGCGGTCTGTCCCGCGCAGCCATCTTCAACGCGGTCGAGGCCTCGCTGGCCCGACTGGAGACGTCCTACATCGATTTGTTGCAGATCCATCGGTACGACCCCAACGTCTCCGCGGAAGAAACGATGAAGGCGCTCCACGATCTCGTCCAGAGCGGTAAAGTGCGCTACATCGGGGCGAGCTCGATGCGGTGCTGGCAGTTCGCCCACCTGAACGACGTTGCGCGCAGGCACGGCTGGACCACGTTCATCAGCATGCAAGACGAATATTCGCTGCTTTATCGCGAAGAGGTATGGTCTTCTTTGCTTGGATTGGTGTGGACGGCCTGTTGATGGGACGCAGGAGCGCGAGATCCTGGCATACTGTCACTTCAACGGCATCGGCGTCATCCTTTGGTCACCCCTGGCAGGCGGTGATCTCGCCCGTCCCATTGGCACTGACAGTGCACGGCTCAGGTCGACCAAGGGCACTCCATTCGAGAAGCCGCTCTCAGAGGCGGACCGGACGATCATCCACCGCGTGCAAGAGCTCGCCCAGAAAAGGGGCATCCAGATGGCTCAGATCGCGTTGGCCTGGGTCGGCCTAAAGGTGGTGAGCCCGATCATTGGCGTCAGCTCGGTCCAACGGCTCAAAGAGAGCATCGTGACCGACATCACGTTGACGCCGGAGGAAGTGGCTTATTTGGAGGCGCCGTGCGTATGCCCTGGTGTCTTTGGTTGGCACTGCAACTGATCCACCTTGTAGTTACCTGCCGAAGCGTATCCAAGGTCACCTTTGAGGAGGTATACCTGTTTGTTGTTTGTAGCGTCACCATGTACCGATTGCATATAGGAATAACGTGAATTATGCAAAAAAGAGGACGCAGCTGAGAATACATGTGCGAGGGGGAGCGAATATGAGATTCATCATTTACGTCGCTGGGTCGTGCAACACAGCCAGCAAAAATCGATCGTCTGTGTACGGATCCATCAACCATCGCATGTGTCCGATAACCAACGCACCTGGAGAGATCATCAACTCGTGCCGTTTCGTGCGTATCCTCATGAATCGCACATGATCCTGAACAGACGGGTCGTCGGACGGGACGTTCCAGAGGGAAAGAAGGAGACGTACCCCATCGTTCTCTTCGCCACTCACCTCTTCCAACCCCGCCTGCACGCTTTCGACGATCCGCGCGATCACGCTCGCGTACTTGCGCCCCTGCTCGCCCTCAAAGACGACGCCGGAATGACGAATGATGGAGACCTGGTCGCGGCGGGAGAGAAGAAGGTAGCCGAGTACGGAACGGTGGGTTGAGAGGAGTGCGAGAGTCTGCTCGAGTTCGGGCGGCATCGGTGTGTGCACGTGCGAGTGGCCGTTGTGTGTCGAGGGGTATCGCTCTGGGGCCGTGGTGGTGGTGGTTGCTGTTGCGAGCGGGTCGCTCATTGGAGGCGATATCGATTGCGTGGCCAGTTTTGAATAGAAAATGGGTTCAGGGTGTGGACTCGCGGATGAAAGCCTAGAACGTTCACAAGTATCACTGTAACAAGATTGCTGATGCGGCCAAGACATCAACGCTCGAGCTATTGCCAAAATCATAACGTAGTTGGTCAGGGTGGCACAACTCAAGCAATTACTAGAGTCGTGCATGCAGGCGAACATGCTCAACGACGGTTCCGACTCTGCCCAGCGCCCACACCGGCCACGTCCCTCGCGCCTTGCGCCTTCATCTCCTCCTCATCCAACCCCGCCTCTGCCAAAATCTTCTCCACCTCTTCCAAGATCGGTTTGTACTCCCCTAACATGGTCGTGATTCAGTCTCATCTACAGACACGGTGCGACCGAGGCCTACCGTAACGCGTCTCCGCCATTCCGAATCCGTCACGTCGCAATTGCTTTCCACGGTTGTCGGTCGCAAGGTCTTGATGGGCCTTTTGTGCCCAATATTCGCCTATGCTCGCTGGAGGTGAGCCTGCGGGCAACAACAGAGGACTCGGACGTACGCGAGCGCGCATAAAACATGGCCAGGGTCTCTCCCGGGGCCGGCGTACTCATCACGTCTTCCGCAGAACGGGCTGCATCTTTCGCAGAGACACCCATAAACGCCGTCGCTTGGGCGCGTAAATCGACCTTGTACAACATGCGTGAACCACGATCGTCGGGAGAGCATGAGCAGATATACCTTGCTGACTTGCTCTGGTGGGCTAGCTTCCGTTTCCATGGCTTCCGCTTGTCCTTCTGGTTCTCCTTCGCTCTCTTCCACCTCACGCCTCTTTCCTTTTTTCTCCCTTTCGTTGCCTTTTTGCTTCCGGTGTTTCTCTATCTCTTCTTCACTCTCATCGTCATCTTCTTCCTCACCTTCATCGCTCTCGTCCTCGCCACTCTCCCCCTCTTCACCACTACTCTCCTCTGCCTCCGTCGGAATAACGATTGCACTGGCTTTCAAACATACGAATTGTTCCAATTTGTCCAGCTGAATCGCATAAAAGTCGTCCAGCGTGTATTCGCGCGAGCCAAGTTCGAAAATACCCCCATAGCTAGAAGGTGCAGTTAGAATCCAGAACGCTCGAACGGTAGACGAGACATGCATATATAGCGTATTGCGAAGCACTGCGAGCATTGTGTTGTAACGTGGCATTGGCCGTGTCACGTTTGGGTCGTGAGGATCAGTGACGTCGTGCATGGGTTCTGGAGCAGGTTGTATCGCTACCGAGGATCCGATCTATGACAAAGATGAAGAGTGCACCCTGATGAATGTATGATCCACCTGCCTGTGTCTCGTCGCCCTCTTTTCCAGGCTCGTCGTCATCTTCAGAGTCATGCATGGATGGCTGTGCACCTCCGCTCTTGGCCTGCTTCTTCTTTCCCCCACCTCCCCTCTTTTTCGGCTTCTTGAGATGCATGGTGATCCATCGACCGTTGCCTCCTAACTGGTATCCATATCTTTCCATCAACGGCATCAATCTTAGTCGTCAACATGTCCCGTGTGGACCACGACTCACAGGTCATTCCAAAACACACTCTCCAACCCTTCTTCTCCCCGTTCCTCGTCTGTGACCCCGCCAAACATCACCCCCGTTCCTTTTACGGACCAGAGCGCCATCGTACACCCCGCCCGCGGGGACGGTGTATGCGCCGATGAAGGGATTTTGCGTTTTTCCCATTTCAGCATGAGCGGGGTCGGGAGAGACGAGTCAAGAGTGATCCTAGATCCTTGGATAAGCGACATGGCGATGTATATGATGGAGACCCACTTGAGGAACCAGGTATCGTCGAGAATCACTCCGACGGGGCGTTTACCCTTGGCGTATTCTTTGCAGTAACCACCTGTACGTTGTGTTTCTGTAAACCATCAGTACATCACAGGACGGGTCGAACCGTGTAGAACGATGCCGTCAGGTGTCGGTAAAAAAGAGAAGCCGCTACGGGGGCTAGTCCTACTTTTAACGGGAACAAGTCTAGCTTCAGGAACGCACGCACGAAGGTCTTCGTTCCGAATCCTTGAATTCGATTTGACGCCATTTGTATTCTTGTGTGTCGAATATCCATGTGTCATTGAGATACTGGGCTGAGAACAGCGTCCACATAGGCGATCGTAGGTGGATGGTGCACTTACTTCGAAGACCGGGGTCGTAGAATCCGCCAAACAGGACGATGAGGTGTTTCCACATGGCCATCCTGATTCGAAATCGCTGTCGAGCAAGAATGTATTACACGATCTACGACGTACCGATGACCCGAACGCGCGCTGGGGCGCGCCTTGGTTTCGATCCTCTCCCAAGTATGTGTCGGAATATCAAATATCCAAAAATCGCGATAGTGGTGGAAACTGTTTTGATAGAGGGAAGAAAATTCTCCACCTAGAGGGTATGAGCGAGGGAGGGAACGATACCAGAGAAGCCGCACCAAAGAGATAAAGTTTTCCTCCACCAACGGGAGACGCAACGACGCTGTGGGCAGAGCGTGGACCGGGACAGGTTTGGGAGACGAACTTTCGCCACTCATCCTGAGTGATGGTCAACAGGGACGTAACGCGATCTGCCTGTACGCACCTTGTCTGGAGAGTAACGAAAGACGTCGTTGTAAAAGTACTGTGGTGCGACCTAAGCAGATGTCGTCAGTGGATATGATACACACCGCTTTCCCGTCTTCGCTAAAGTATTCGCCCCCGATGCACCAGAGGTGATTTCCGTTGGGACAGGCGGTCAGAGTAGCATTGGCACGTCTGCTAGGAGGCCCTTCGACGAGTTCTTCGGTGACGGTATGGGCTGCCTCCCATTCTTGTCTTATCTACTGTAAATGCTGATCAGTGACGCGATCGCGTGTGGAATTCGATCAAGGTCCACCTTTTCGAGGATATCTTCGAGATTTTGGTCGTCTTGATCGTCTTTGTCTTGTTTCGCGACCTTCTTTGTTTCTTTGCGTGCGGTTTTTTGAGCCGCTTTCGCCTTTTTTTGAGCCTTTGCAGCAGCCTTTTTGGCCCCGGGTTTATCCTTGGCCATGATGGAAGAGCGACACAAGTATGAGCACCGCCACGCAGGAATGAAGGTCGATCGCATTATGGGTTTGTACGACACCTAAGACTACGTTCTTTTGCCCTTCCTGACACGCTCCGTCTCGGTTTCGGCCTCCATTTCTCTCGCAACAGCCTCTGCCCATGCCTCCAGCCCGCCCTTGTCGAATGCCTCGGAGAGCCTGTGCTGCACTGCGTCGGGGTCAACGCGTGTGGAATCAGATGGGGACGACGCGGCGAGAAGGACGGGGTCATCGGGGACGGTGTCGGATGAAGTCGGACGGCGATATATCTTGGCAGTCAAAAGCGGCATGGATTGGGAAAGCCATGTGCGCATGTGTGCGGCAAACGCTGCTGTCTGCGGTGGGTGAACGAATGTATCTAGTGGTAGTGCGCGGACACGCACGTCGTGGACGTTCAGGTAGGCCATGACGCCTGCGACTGAGGCGGTCGCGGTCGACACGACGATGGAAGTAGCGATCGCAAACGCTTTGAGGGTGTAAAGCGGTGCGTTGAAGCTGTCAAGTTCAGTTGTCGTCGATGCTAGCGTGTGTGCGACCGGCCGGGGTTGTACTCGACCAAGCGCATGTCTCCTTGCCCGGCGAGGCGGCGGCGGCGGCGGCGTTGTTGTGGAGAGGTACCTGTAGATTCGTTGCATGACTAGAAAAAGTCGCGTTTGTCTTGCCATTCCACCATCACAAATGACCACGATACCCAACGAACTTTGGATGAACGTCTTTGAGGAGCTCGACTCTCCTCGAGACCTCGCTTCCGTCGTATCCACCACCAAGCGATTCAAGGCACTCGGTACCCGTGTCCTCTACAGACACATCATCTGGACCGACCCGCTCAAGTTCATCAAGAACCATCGCTTTCTACAGCAAAACACCCACTTGCGGTCCGTCACTCGCGCGCTCACAATTGGTATCTCCACCGCAACCTCCCAGCTCGATCGCATCGAGCAGCTCAGTCGCGCCAGAGCCATAGTCGACCTCGAAGGCGACGTCACCTTCATTCCCAGACCCAATCGTGCCCATGAAGCCCGCATTCTCGATGAAACTGGCATCGCCAGCCCCGTGGATCACCTCGCATCAGACCAGGTCACCAACGTCATGTACAACCACGCCCTCACGTTCACCAACCTCCGAGACCTCACTTTCAACAGTATGGTCCTCCCCGACACCTTTTTCTACTTTGTACACCACTTTCCTCTGCTCGACAAGCTCGCCATCGAGAACTGTACTCCTCCCGTGTACCCTACCCCCACCCACTTCCACCCGCGCGTTCTCCCCATTACAGAGTTGACCATCACCGGCCTGCGCGGCCCACGCCGTAACGCACCCGAGCTCCGCGCATTCGGCGAGGCCCAACAACTGCGTGTCGTCCGTTTCGACTCGACCTGCTACATCTACAAGCACTTTTCCGAGATGCCGCCCAACGCTCCTCCACAGCACTGGAACCAGGGCTACATCGCAGCATTGCCCGCCCTCGCGCCCCTCGCAGCATTACCACCAGCCCCTACTCCGCCCCCCATGTTCCCCTTGAGCCACGAGCGTCCGCCCCAGTTCATCATCCCCTTTAATCAGGATCCGACACCGCCCCCTCACATCCATACCGTCGATGTCAAGTTCCCCACCCAGAAGTCCTGGCAATCCTACGTCTCTGAACCGCATGACCAACTCATCAACCCCTTCGCCGAATTCTTAGTCAAGTGTCCTCGCATCGTCAACTTGCGCATCCGGAACTATCTCCCCTGGCTCCGCCTGCCCGACGCCGCACTCCAGAATCTCGCCAATTACCAAGGTCCGTTGACGACCATCAAGTCTGTCGTCACCGGTGCGCGTCGTATCAAACACCTCACTATACGCGACCCTTCCGGGGGTCTTGCTGCGGTCGAAAAGGCGTTCAAGGAGATCGAGGCCAATGGTGGTGGCACCGACCTCGAGACTCTATCCTTGTTCATTGGCTGGTGGGACGACGAGATCCTCTACGCCGTCCTCCACCATTTTAGCCGTCTCAAGCGCCTCGACATCATGTACAAGGAAGGCGATCCGACCGAGGTGCGTCTTTTTTTGACGTGTTCCCAGCCAGACGCCCACTGCGGTAACAGGACATGGTCCTCGGCATGGGCGCCCACTTTTTCGGGCTGATGCCCCGCCTGTGGTCTGTCCGCATTTTCAAGGCCGTCCCCCCCGGCGACGATAATGCGGCCACGATCACGGATAGTTTCGGTGCGCGCCACCCACACCGTTCGATCCAGATCCAGATCGCGCTCAGCGAGTTTATGGGCGCAGACAGTCCCGAACGGAGCGAGCTCGATGATGCCGAGTTTGACGAAATTAAACTCAGTGGGATGCTGTCGTCGTCGAGTGTGGCGAGCACGGCGAGCACGCAGGACCCGGAGCAGGTGGTCCTGAAAGAACTCGTTCAAGCATGGAATCGGTACTGTCCCTTGTTGAGGGAGGTGCAGCTCAGGGCGGGTTACATGTGGCGGCGGGCGGGTCCATACGATGCCTGGGCACAGCGTACGATCAAGACGATGAACATGCGGAGTGCTTGGTATGAGGAACTGTAAGGTGGATGTATGTATCTATATATTTATACTGTGTATGTGTTGTGTATGATTTAGAAATTGGTATGTTGTGGCAACACCACATTAATGAGGTGGAGTTGACCATGGTATGCTACTGATCATGCATAAATTATGTAACAGCACTGCTTACTAAGAGCACACATCCATTTGATAAGTGATAAGCATTATTAAGCAGGAGTTACATTATTATCTAATTATGCTTAACTAAGTATTACTAGCTGGCACTAGTGTGGGGGGCTTGCCCCCCACACCCCCCCACATGCAATGCTATATCCCAGTTGTCTCACATTATGCAAATTACTGAATTGACAGACAATCATGTCATTATTAAACAACTTGCAAAAAAATAATTAGAATGTTTTATTATATTTTATTATCTGCAATCCACAACAGGACAGCACACCTGTAGCTACTTTTTTTTTTACCTCTCACTCAAGGTCAAAAATAGAAAATTTTATTTATTTATTTATTCTACATACAGCATACATAGTGATGCTATGGACCTATCATTGCCACATCATTGTCACAATGGTGGTGGTGGTGATGGTAGTGTGCTGCTTGGTCACCAGTTGCATCACTGTTGTTGAGGTAGTGGGCATGCTGTTGTGGTATCCTCACCTGTGATGTTGTTGCAGTAGCAATGGCCTGCTGTTTGGCCATCCAGCTTCCCATCCCATTACCATCATTAAGGTGGTGGCAGTGGTGGTGGTGGCATGTGTTTGGTTGCCCATCACATTGTCATTGCTGTTGTTGTTGTGGAGGTGGTTGGCATGCTGTTGCAAACCCCTTGCCCATGTCCTCATCACAGTAGTGGTGGTGGGCAGGTGCTGTTCAGTCCTTCATCATATTGCCATTGTTGAGGTGGTGGACATGCTGTTGTGGTGTCCCTGCCCACAATGTCACTGTGGTGGTCATGGCCTGCCATTTGGTCACTGTTATGCTTGGTCTGGATAGGAATGAGCATTGGCTCAAAGAACTAGAACAAGGTTGAGAGTTCAAGGAAACTTTGGACAGAATGCTTGTCAAAGAGTGAGGGGTTCAGTTGATGAGGAAGTTGATGGGATTTCAAAGAGTTGCCTGACAAGAAAGTTGATGAGAGAGTTCAAGGGAGTTCAAAGAAATGAGGTAAGATTGAGCAGGACTAAGCTAGAAATACACCAAGTATAACCGAGGCTTAAGTATTGCAAAGATGGAAGCTGATGGAATGTCATAGAAGGGTTATGACTAAGTAAAATAAAGATAGAATATTCCATGAGAGAAAACAAGGCAATAATAACAAGAATAGAAGATGGAAATGAAAGATATGCAATGAACACATTGCATGTTCTAGAGCACTCTAAAGAAAGAAAAAAATACTGGGTTGGGCTGGTCTATCATATAAGCAAAACATAACAGTCACCCTGCTCCCTGTTCCATTGCCATCATTGAAGTGGTGGCAGTGGTAGTGGTGGTGCACATTCAGTTGCCTGTCATGTCACCATTGTTGTTGAGGTGGTTGGTGCACTTTTGTGAACCCCTCACCTGCATCATCAGGTGGTGGTGGGTGGTGTGCCATTCAGTCCCTTATCACATTGCTGTTGTTGACATGGTGGGCATGCAGTTGCAGCATCCTCACCCACAACATCATTGCAGTGGTGATGGCCTGCCATTCAGCTGCCCTGCTTCCCATCCCATCATTGAGGTGGTTTGTTAGATGCAAACACAACATGATGTCCACTAAGCAAGCACTAAGACCTAGAATGTAGGAATGAGTCAAGACAATCATTGGTGATGACTTAATAAGAGCCAATGCTCCTGAGATGTGTGTAAACCCAAGTGATATCAAGACTTGCAAATACTACTGTACATGTGGGATATTTATAGTAAAGTACTACTGTGCATAGACCAAGCTATGTGGTAAACCCTACATCCAGCCCTATAACCATGAGCTGCACATGAAGTCATAATAATGGAGAATTGGCAAAGGAAACTGCCAGGCAGCAGCAAGACAACAAACAAGAATGCTCAAGAGTGAGTGGGAACAAGACAAATATTAAATACTAATGAAATGAAATCAGTGACATCATCAAGAAGCATGTGGAATAGAAACAGTAAGAGCTGAAAATGACTTGTGGAAGAAACCTAGACAACTTCAAGAACATCACATGACAGGATTATGTTAGGATCAAAATGATTATAACATGGTGGGTGTGCTATTGCAGCATCCTCATACATATTATCATTGTGGTGGTGGCAGTGGCAGTGGTGGCATGCTGTTTAGTTGCCCCATTGCATGGTCATGGTCATGGTCATGGCCTGCTGTTCAGTTGCCATACCACCCATGCATTGTCATCATTGAGGTGGTGAGTGCAGTTGCATTGTCCTCACCTGGATCATTGTTGCAGCAGTAGTGGTGGTGATGTGGTGACATGCCATTTGGCTATCCTACCACCCATCATGTTGTCCTTGTAGTGGTGGTGGTAAATGGCTGCTGCTCATTGCATCTGGGGTGGTAGCATGCTATTAGGTTGCCATACCTCCTGCCATGCCATTGCATTGTCCTTGCCTGTGTTGTCATTGTGGTGGTGGTGGTGATGGTGGTGGTGGTGTAATGGCATGCAACTGCTGTACCTGTTGTATGTGTAGTGATGGTGGCATGCTGTTGAGCTATCCTACTGCCTGCTGTGTTGTCCTCATGGTGGTGGTGGTGGTGTAGCAGCATGTGGCTGCCATGCCCATCACACATACAGTGATGGTGGCATGCCATTGGGCTACCTTACCACCCACTGCATCATCCTCATGGTGGTGGTGGCATGCTATTGGCTTACCATACTACATGCCACATTGTCATTGTTGAGGTGGTTGGCACACTGTTGTGGCAACCTTGCCAGCATTGTCATCAAAGTGGTGATGGCATGTATTCAGTTGCCTCTCACATTGTCATTGAGGTGGTTGGTGTGCTGTTGTGACACCCTTGTCCACATCATTGTCATGGTGGTATTGGTGGTGGTGGTGGTGGCATACTGTTTGGTCCTTCATCACATTGTCATCATTGAGATGGTGGATATGCTATTGCATGTCCTCACCTGTGTTGCCATCATGGTGGTCATGACAAACCATCAGGTTGCCCTCATTGTAGGGTGGTGTGTTGTAATGTGCAGCATTGTTAGCATGTGTATGTGAAGTCCAACTAACAACTTGATATACAAAAAAAAAAACCTGAACAACACAGCAAAATAACAGCAAGAACTCAGACCAACCAAATAACATACATACCCCACATGTGTTTGCCAGTGCAAGCAGAATATGTGAAAGGTGTGATGGCTATTTCTCATCACTCTGAGGTTACTTTTGATACCTGGTCAGTTTTAGATCAAGGTGTGTTTGGATTTTGTGTAGTAGTTGCCACTTATGTAACTTGAGTGTTCCTTCCCCCATGAATGGTGCAGCCAAATGTTTGGTTGTGTTGGCCCTGAAGTGCAAGAGGTGTGAGTTCTGGTGTCCACAATATTGTGAAATCATGAATTTTTTTGCATTACTCATTTTTTAGCTCATTCAAGGCTACAAAACAACAGCAAGAACTTGAACAACACTGTGAAATGATGGCAAAAAGTAAGACTAACTAAATAGAGTACCTCATGTGCATTTGCCAGTGCAAGCAGAATACATGAAAAGTGTGACAGCTATTTCTCATCACTCTTACAGTGAGCTTAAAAACCCTTTCCATACTAACCTCAAATGCAGTGTGCAAAGCAAACTGCCCAACACTGTGGGAATTTTGCTTAGCTTTGGTGGAGTTATAAATAGTGTTGCAAGTATACATGTTACATACACTGAGCAACAAAATTGTTGCAATGTTTGCTAGTTTTGTAGTGCATGCAATTTAACAAGTTGAGACATGGGAATCTCGCTTAGCACTAGTAGAGCGAAGTATGGGGGTCACCCCTGCTTATCTATTGGACCCTGGGTCATGTGATTTGGCTCAGTGGCAGTGACGATATGGCCATTTTAAATACACTATGTCATTGCAATGATTTTGTTGCTGAGATGGTGAAAAGTGAGTTTAACATGTTCTGATTGGTGCTGACATAATAAATGAGTCATGTAACCTACAATAAGTTTAATACAATGTAAATACACCAAAACATCACTCTGGATTCACTTTCACCATCATATAACCCCTAACCCCTATTCAAATCAGTCAACTAATCCTTTTCTTGAATTTGAGTCAATCTATTAACCAAATGTCTGATTCTTCTGGTGTCCACCACTCTACTATCAGCAGAAATCACTCTAGAATTCTTCCTGACATGACTACATCCTCTGGTGATTGTTCTTCCCTCATAAATCTTCTGATATGCATT
>JBBPLE010000672.1:0-16546 GCA_038089675.1 Boletales sp. KT-2023b | reverse complement strand
GGCGCCATCACCCTCACTTGTGAACGACACGTTCACGAGTGTGGCATTGACTTCGGTGATCATGCCAAAAATATCCTCATTGAACTTGAAAAGAGGTTCGACAACCCCACTGTCTCCTCTGTGATCATGGAGTTTAAAGCCCTCATGGGCCTCCAAATCCCCGACAACAACTCCCTGGTGTCGACATTCTCAAAACTCGACATCCTCTTTTCCCGGCTTTCTGACTTTGGATACCCGGTTGATGACAAAATTAAGTCATTAATCATAATCTCCAAGATCCCGAAGTATGCCAACCACGTCGCCACCACCATCGCTGCCACAAAGCCCAAGACCAACTTGGCAGGAGTTGTCATCAAGATGGTTTCTACTGTTGAGGAGATTTCCTGACAAGTAGAAGTGTCATGGCAAACGTACATGCAGCGCCGTCCCGCCAAGGATTCCCGGCCCCAACAGGCCAACAAAGTCAGCACCATCAAATGGCAGCAAGGGGAACCCCAGTTCTCCCAACAGCAGCAGCAACAACAACAAGGTGGTTCCTCTTCCAAGGGGAATACCAACCAGAAAGTGCAGAAGGGTAACCGCTCTGAAAAGGGCAAAGAAAAGCACAAGGAGAAGAAGAAAACCTGTAAGGAGAAGAAGCAGGCAGAGGCTGCACAAGCCTCAGCTTCCTTCGCCTTCACCTCCGCCACCATCATCGCCCCTGCCACCACCACATTCACGTCGCCCATCCCTGACCCCCACCGCAACATGCACATGTCTGGCACCACCCACTATGGGCCGCCAGCATTTCCTCTCACCAAGGAAACCATTTCCCTTGCACGACACCTCGAGGTCCCTGCAACCTCCTCCACTCTCCACAACCTTGAACCGGTTGCATCCTGTCGCTCCAAGTGTGCTCGCACAGAGCAATCCCTCTCTGACCGCCTTTCCGCCCTGCTTTCTGAACAGATCGTGGAAGTCCCGCTTGCTGGAACAACCAGAATCATGGAGGTCGACGAGGACGTTGTAAGTCTAGGTGAAGATGCCTATGACGAATACATCGAGGGCTTCTTCATGGAGTCCACATTGCAGTGCATATTCCCTTCCCCATCTACATCAGGTACTGACGTGCAATTAAATTTGCCACAGGTAAATTGTATTTACATGTTCCCTGTAGTAGATAGTTCAAATAAATCTGCTACACATGAATTTGCACAGTGTGATACATGCAGTAAGGACAGCAAAGGAAAGGAAAAAGTGCACAACCACAAGGTCCCATCGGACATGTGGCTGCTCGATTCAGGAGCTTCGGCTCACTTCTCACCTGATCGCTCTGACTTCATTGAGTATCAGAAGTTTGACCAGCCCCAATGGGCTTCCACTGCCAACAGCCAATCACCTATTATAGGTAGAGGCACTGTTTTGTTAAGGTTTGGCAACCACATATGCCACCTATCACCTGTCATGCACATGCCCTCGTGTGCTGTCCGACTAGTGTCAATGGGCACCCTCTTACAGAACACCTGCCTCACACTTCGCGCCAGGCCCAGGTATTTAACTATCTGGGACCAGTGCTTCAAGGAAGCCTATTTGGATTTCCATAGTCATGGTGGACAAACCATGTATTGGCTTCATGCCAAACCAATCTTCCCTGATGACGTGCCCTCAAGCATGTCATCACTTGCCTCTGAGATCAAATATGAGCTCATGCACCAACATCTCAGACATTTGTCCCCTGATGTCATCAGGCATGCCAAAAAGCACCTGAAGGGTTTTCCTGACGTGAAAATCCCACCTAAAACTGGCCTCTGTCAAGGGTGTCAGCTCGGCAAACAGCCAAATTGTCCCTTTCCTCTTAGTGAGACGCAGGCAACCGCTCCCTTTGAGTTGATTCATTCGGACTTAAAGTCCTTCGAGATAGCATCATACTTGAAATACAAGTATGCAGTCATCTTCTATGACGATTTTACCTCTATGGCCTGGACCACCTTGATAAGGTCCAAAGATCAGACACTCCATGCAACTAAACAATGGTTTGCATTTGTCCGAAATCAGTACAACGCTGTGATAAAACACTGGTGTTCTGACGCTGGAGGTGAATACACTCCCAGCACCTTCTGGGATTTCCTGAAGGACAACAGAGTTAACATCCAACAGTCCACCCCATATGCCCACCAGCAGAACGGGCATGCGGAATGCCTAATCTGTACATTAATGGACAAGACACAGGCTATGCAGTTACATGCTTGCCTACCTCCCTCCTATTGGGAATGGGCTCTGCTTCATGCAACCCATGTTTATAACCGGACCCCACAGCTTTGGCTGAAATGGGATACTCCCCTGACATTACTTAAGGGGGAGAAACCATCCGTTGATCACCTTCGGGTATTTAGTTGTGGTGCCTATGTGCACATCCCTGCAGAACGCCATGGCAGAAAACTACAGCCGAGATCGCAGTTGATGATCTACTTGGGCATTGCCCCTGGTAGTGACTCAAATTTTATCTTCATGTCACCAACAAATGCCGTTGTTACATTGGCGCATGCGATCTTCGACGAGACTCTCTTTCCGAGATGTTCTCGATCTGCCCCACACTGTCCCCATGCAGGTCCCCCAGAACCAACTCATACACATGATGAGGTTCCAGAAGTTCCGGTCCTGGCTCCCACTGGTTCTGATGAGAGTTCTGAGTCGGAATCTGATTCCAGTGAAGAGTCCAGTTCAGACTCAAGGAATTCACCCTCCCCTTCACCATTGCCGAGCCTGAGCACATCGAGATCTTCTTCTCCATCTCTCGCTCCTTGCACCCAGACACCCAGTCCAGCCCCTCCTCCAGTGACACCTCCGTCACACAGACCACCACCTACTGGTCCCCCACCTATCCCAAGGTGTAGTGAGCGTCTTCACAACCCCCCAACATGCCCCGGAAATATTGTCGGTGAGCGCCGTCATCCTTTGTGACAGCTCTGGGACCTAGAGAGTGAGTCATGCTGGAAGGACCTTACTGGCGAAGCTGGCCCATTCCGAGTTCCGGATTCAGTTCTGGACTCACCTGCAGTCCCTGGTGAACTCCCCCCATCTCCTACGTCTGAGGATGATGTTGACTGTCTCACACAGGAAGGGGGAGATGCATTGGTCTCGTACCTTTGCGATCGCGCTATCCCGCACGATTCCGCTTTCGGGGCATCCCCAAACTTACGCGAGTGGACTTTTCGCGATATCCAAAAGCTCCCTAAATCAGAGCATAAGGAATGGCTAAAAGCCTGTGAAGATCAGCTACAAATGCTGAAAGACCGAAAGGTCTATGAAATAGTTCCACGCCCACAACACCGAAAGGTGATTAAAAACCACTGGGTCTTCAATCAAAAGTCGGACGGTCGTAAAAGAGCCTGCCTGGTAGCTAAAGGCTTTAGCCAGGTTGAAGGGTTAGACTTTGACCAAGTCTTTTCCCCAGTTGTACGTTTTGAGACAGTGTGATGTATGTTCGCCCTCTCTGCCCTGGAAGGATGGCACATTTCCGGGCTTGACATATGCTCAGCATACCTTTACAGTAAACTGGAAGAGGAAATCTACATGGAATTTCCTGAGGGGTTCATGCCTCCCAACCAAAAAGGCAAAGTCCTCCGCCTACTGCACACACTTTATGGACTCAAGCAAGCAGGCCTAGCCTGGTGGAAAGCGCTTGATGCATCCATGGCAGAACTCAGCTTTAAATGGCTAAAAACCGATGCCGGACTTTTCATTTATCGCAAAGGCAAAGACATCTGTCTAGCGATAGTCTATATAGATGATGCCCTCTTCTGCAGCCCTAACAAGATCTTTGTAGACAAGATCAAGGCTGCATTCATGAAGAAGTGGGAATGTTGTGACCTCGGAGAGCCATCCAAATTCCTCCGAATGAACATTCGTCGAGAAGGTCGTAACATCCAAATCGACCAAAAGGATTACCTCAACAAGGTGCTTGAACGATGCAGCATGACCAATGCCAAATCCGTGCCTACCCCTCTTCCACAGGGATATTACCCAGTGAAGAACGATGCCCCGATCCAACATGACTTACGGACATGTTTTCAGACCGTGATCGGCTCGTTGCTGTATCTTATGATTGGCACCCGTCCAGACATTGCATATGCAGTTACCCAACTAGCACGCATGTCAGCCAACCCATCGCAGGAACATCTCGACAGAGCTCTGTACATCTGCTGGTACCTCATCAGAACCTGGGACTACTCCCTACTTTACAACGGTTCCTCCGGAAAAGGCATCCTAGCCTGTACCGATTCGGATTGGGCGCAGGACATTAATACCACGCATTCTCAAACCAGCTTCTATCTTAAGATGGCCGATGGTGTGTTTTTGTGGAATTCACACTTACAAAAAACCACCACCGTCTCTTCCACTGAAGCAGAATATATGGCATTGAGCGATTGCTCATGTCAATGTGTGTGGATTCATGAGATGATGGGTGAACTCGGCTACAAGCTGAAACCTATCCCCATCTGTGGTGACAATCAGGGTAGTTTATTCATCGCGCAAAACCCTGTGACTGAAAAGCGCAACAAACACATTCGCGTGAAATATCACTTTATCCGCGACGCAGTTATGGTCCACAAGCTAGTGGAGCTTTTCTATATCCCCGGGACTAACAATCCTGCTGATATGTTCACAAAGACCCTTGGACATGTCAAGTTCAATGAATTTTGCTCCCAGCTTGGACTGGAGTTTATCTCCACCAAGTAAAAGTACTGTCCTCTGTTTTAATGCTTTACACATCTACTATATGCTTAGCAAGGGGGAGTGTTGAACAGACTCTATGTTACATACATAGTAATTAGTTCACATGTCAGATGTATTTAGCTTCAGACTCAGCAGAGCTGAGTTCTAATCAATTCTTTACTCAATACCACCATCACCTATTGTAAGTTACTCAACTCAACCAACCAAAGGTATGTGAGAGACCTTCCTGTGTATGTAACACACGTACTCGCAACACATGGCGAGCTCATTGGGTCATATGATCATACCAAGGTATTCCACCTCATTGGCAGCAAACATGCATTTTTCAAGTTTAAGGTGAAGGTCTAACTCGGTCATGCATTGGAGTACTTGTTTGGTTCATTCTTTGTGGATTTTGGCATCAGGGGAGAAGATGAGGAGGTCGTCCATGTAAATGACTAGCCATCCTTCTGCGATCATATCATGAAAGGAGTCGTTCATGAATCATTGGAAGGTAGTGGGGGAGTTGCAAAGACCAAAGAACATGATTGTTGGTTTGAACAGTCCCTTGTGGGTGATGAATGCTGCTTTCCATTGATGACCATCTCTGATGTGGTCATCATTGTATCCCCAACGAACATCAAACTTGGTAAAGGTTTTGGCATCCTTAAGTTTATCAATGAGGTCAGATATGAGGGGAAGAGGGTAGGCATCGTGGATGGTATGTTTGTTGATGTAGTGATAGTCTTGGCAGGGTCAGAGGCCACCATCTTTCTTTTTAACAAAGAAGAAGGGAGTGGCCTGGGGGGAGTTGGATGGACAAATCTTTCCTGCCTTGAGGTTCTTGTTGAGGAATGCTTTGGTAGCAGCTTTTTTGTCAGGGGAAAGGGGGTAGAGTTTGCCAACTTTTGGGGTGAAGGAGTCATCAAGGTTGATTTCATGGTCATAGGGTCAGCTAGAGGGAACGTGGTCAGTTGCTTCTTTCGAGAAGACAGAGGCGAAGGATGAGTATTCAGGTGGGAGGGTTGCCTTTGGTTTGGCTTTTTCAGCAGCCATAGCTAGCTCAGTTGCTGTCGTAATTTTGGCAATGGTGACAGAGGGGATGAAGCGGGATCCACAGCACATGATCTGATTGATGATTCGGTTGTCGTTGGCTCATTGGAGGTACCAGGCTTCAGTGTCCTTCTTCATGTAGTCATAGAGATGTCCATCCCAGATGAAATTGACTTGTACATGTCAGGGTGGGCGAGGGGTTGGTGTCTGAGGGGTAGGAGTTGGTTTGGTACAGTTGTAGTACAATTCCTGGGATTGATTGGAGTTGAGGGAAATGGATAGCTCTCGCTTGATCCAGTTGATGGTGGGGTTGGCTTGTCTAAGCCAGGGGAGTCCAAGGATTACGTTCTCTTTTCCACAGTTAAGGATGTAGAACGTGACACAGTGCATGAGCTGTCCGATGCGGACATAGAGCATGGTGGAAAAACAGATAAGACTGTTCTTGTTTGAGGATTGGTTGACGTCTTTGACGGTGATGGGGGAGGGGAGTCATTCTTTTGGGAGACGATGTTTTCCAACAAAGTCCCAATTGATGCAAGAGATTTGTGCTCCAGAGTCAACAAGAGCACGAGTTCCAACGGCTTTTAGGTGCGATGGTTCAATGATTTCAATGGGGATTTGCATAGACTGCTTGGTAATTGACAATACAAGTACAGGAGCACACATAAAAGAGGGAGAGCCTTGCGTTGGGGAAGGTCTCCATTCTAAAAATCCTTGTTGGAGGGTATGAAGGAGATTCTTGCTATGGTTTCTTCATCATCATCATCCTCAACTTCTACTAGCCTGGGGATTTCTTCAATCTTTCTAACCTTCCTTTCTCCAGTCTTCTTCGGCTGTAAAGGGAAGTTGGGGCAGTCACCTGAGAGATGTCCAGGTTTTCGGCAGCAGAAACAGAGTCCTTTGGCAATGCAGCATTTTCGCTCTTCTGGGGTCAACTTAGATATCTTGATGGCATCAACGTCCATGGCATCAGGGCCTTTCTGGGGGCGGGAGGAGGAGGAGAACAAATGGTAGGGGGGGTTGGTCTTGCCTCGTTTTGCCATATCGTTGGCTCTTCCCCATTGGGTAAGGAAGTGAGTAGATTTGGCATACCATTCATCGATTTTGGTGGGGATGGTGTCCATAGACATGATGTGACACATGAGTTTGGTGTAGATGCTGGTGGAGAAGTATCTGATGAGGACATTTTGGTCAGTGATCCCACAGATCTGGACATGGTTTTGGAATTCAGAGATGTATTTAGTGAGGTCGGAGAGGGAGGGCTTTCCTTCCATCTTAGTGGATGAGAGCCAGGTGATGGAGAGGGCGATGGTGTCTTTGTGTTTGAAGGCGGTGTTGAACTCAGTGATAAAGTCTGCATAAGTCCCAAATCCTTTGTTCACATTGAGAGCAGCTTTTCGGAAGGAGGAGGCCCAAGTAAGGGCAGCTCCTTTAGTCATATATGTGAGGGCGAAGGCTATCTTCTTGGCATCAGTGGTATAGACTTCTTCATTGATAAGGAGGTAGGTTCAGACAGAGTCCAACCAGATTGTGGCTTTGATATAATCGCCATCAAAGTTTTCAGGGGCACCAATGTGAAGTTCAACTGATTTTGAAGTCATGGTGGAATGGGGGGTTTGTGGGGGAAGGAAGGGGGGAAGTGGATGTGAGGGAACGAACTGACGAGGGGGAATGGGAGTGAAGGATGGGGGGGGGAGGAGAAGAGGTCTGGTTATGATGGGAGTGGGGAGAGGTGGTGTTGGTTCCCTACGAGAGACATCTGGAGCAGGGGTGAAGGTTTCTTCGTCAGAGGATTCAGTGAAGGGGGGGGATTCTGAGGGGACTCTATAAGAGTGTCGTAGTGCCTGTTCAAGGGCTCCTGGTGTTCAAGGGGAGGAAATGGTGAGAGACTACAGTGATGGTAGCTCGAAAAGAGTAGCTTAGTCCTTTTGTTACACTTGGTCCAGGTAGGAACGAGCATAGGCTCAAAGAACTAACAGTAGGTCAAAGGTTCAAGGAGTTCAGACAAGGAAGCTTGCTGAATAGTCAAAAGAGTCGTCCATCAACAATGTTGACGAAGGAGTTCGAGGGAGTCGTCTGACGATTGAGTCGACGAAGAGATTCAAGGGGATCATCCAATGATGATGTCGACAAGGGGTTTAAGGAGGTCAAGGTAGAATTGAGCAGGACTAAGCTAAAGATACATTGAGTAGAGCAATGGCTTAAGTACTGCGAAGAATAGAAACTGATAGAAGGTTATGGAAGGTTTGTTACTAAGTGAAGAAAGATAGAACCTTCCATGAGAAATCGAAGTGTAGATAACAAAAATAGAGAAGCAGAAATGAAAGGTGTGCGACAAACATGTTGTATGTTCTAGAGCACTCTAAAGAAAGTAAAGATACTGGGTTGGGCTGGTTCATCGTATCAATCAAACAAGAAGAGAAAAGAAGTGAATCGTAACAGAAGCCCACTAAGGCTGGTCAAATTTTTGATACTTGATGAAATCTGATTGATCCAGTGAAAAATGAGTGAAAGCTCTGGAATCAAGTAGCCACATGTCAGATGGGACTTTATTGTTGTGTGCTTTTTCCTTTTTTTTGTTGTCCTTACTGCAATTATTACACAATGCAAATTCATGTATAGCAGATTTATTCAAACTATCTACTACAGGGAATATGTACATATGATTTACCTGAGGCAGAGTTAACCATGCGTCAGTACCTGATGTAGAGGGGGAAGGGAATACACACTGCCGTGTGGACTTCATGAAGAAATCCTCAATGTATTCATCGTAGGCATCATCACCCAGACTAATAACATCTTTGTCGACCTCCATAATACTGGTGGTTCCGGCAAGTGGAACTTCCATGATCCTTTGGGAAAGTGGGGTGGAAAGGTGGTTGGAAAGTGTTTGTTCTGTGCAACTGTGCTTGGAACAGCAGGATGCAACCAGTTTGAGGTTGTGGATTGTAGAGGAGGTCACAGGGACCTCAAGATGTCATATGAGGGAGATGGTTTCCTTGGTTAGAGAAAACACAGGTGGCCCATAGTGGGTCATGCCAGGCATGTGTGCGTTGTGGCAGGGGTTAGGAACAGGTAATGTGAACATGGTGGCAGCAGGGGCGATGATGGTGGTGGAGGTGAAGGCAAAGGAGGCTGAGGCTTGTGTAGCCTCTGCCTGTTTCTTCTCCTTTTGGGTCTTCTTCTTCTCCTTGCCCTTTCCCTTGCCTTTTTCAGAGCAATTACCATCGTGCTTCTGCTGCTTTTGGTTGTTATTCTTCTTGGAAGAGGAACCACCTTGCTGTGTCTGTTACTGCTGGGAGAACTGGGGTTCCCCCTGCTGCTATTTGACAGCATTGACTTTGTTGACCTGTTGAGGCTGGGAGTCCTTGGCAGGATGGCACTGCACATAGGTTTGCCATGACACTTCTACTTGTTGGGAGATTTCCTCAATGATAGGAACTATCTTGGTGATGACTCCCTTGGAGTCTGTCTCTGGCTTGGCAGTGGTGATGGCAGTGGCAACATGGTCAGCATACTTCAGGATCTTGGAGATCATGATCAACAACTTTATTTTGTCATCAACCAGGTATCCAAAGTTAAAAAGCCAGGAGAAGAGTATTGAGCTTTGAAAAAGCTGACACCAGCAAATTGTTGTCAGGGATGGTCAGACCCATGAGGGCCTTGAACTCTGTGATGGTGGAGAAGATGGTGAGGTTGTCAAACTGTTTTTCCAGTTTGATGAGAATATTTTCAGTGTGATCACCAAAGTTAATGCCACACTTGTGAACATGTCATTCGCAGGTGAGCATGATGGTGCCAGTGGCCTTGTCATTGTCTTTGTCCCAGTCTTCCTGTTTTTCTTCAGCATGACAGACTTTATTGGCTGATGGGGTAAAGGTAAGGGTTATAACATTTCCACTGGAGTCCTTTACCTCAGCAATTTCAACAGGAATGAAGGAACAAAGCTTTATGATCTGGGAGTAGACTCTGATGGATCAAAAGTAGTCATCCATCTGGGAGCACCAGGTACAATAGTTGGTGCTGTTGAGCTTGGTGATGGTGGTGAGGGAGGAAGATGACATTCTGAGGTCTGGTGAGAATAAATATTAGCATGGGGACCTTAAACTAAAAAGTGAAAGGAAGCAGAGTAAACCACATCACTGAACATCCAGAGCTTGTAAACTCAGGGGACATAGTCTCCCCTTGTTTTTGAGATGGAAAGCAGCTACTCTATGTGGCTTTCACTTTGCAGAGCATCTGATGGAACTTAATCCACATGAAACAGCTCAAACATTCACTATCTGGGGATAGAACTTAATCCACACTCCAGAGGTACCTGTGTGGTAAGCAGAACTGAATCCACATCAACCAACAGTCAGGTAAGGATGAAAGAGTGGAGGGCAGCATGAGCTGCATGCTAGCCCACTCAAGGCTCATAACCTGTTGCAAGTATGCATGTTACATACACAGGAAGGTCTTTCACACACCTGGGTTGGTTGGTGTTGAGGAACTTACAACAGATGATGGTGATATCAAGTAAAGAATTGATTAGAACTCAGCTCTGCTGAGTTGCAACATAAATACATAATGTGTGTGAACTAATTACTATGTATGGAACACAGAGTCTGTTCAACAATTCCAAGCAAGATCTCACAAACAGAGGTGTTGGAGCTGATGCATGTCACCTTCCAGGTGGATAGTCCAAGGCTGACATGCCAGGTTTATAAACAGCCTTCTCGATTGCATGCCCAGATCATGCATGCTGATGTTGTTATTGTGCAGGTCACGAACTAGGGCTTCACCCTGCCGATAAGTTGAAGTTTCGCATCCGGTCGATTCTCCTGAGTTATCGGATAGAACTTTGCGAACATAATCATGCTGCACCTTGGATCATATGCTATCACGTGGCATCAGCGTTTGTGGGATTTTGTCCGTCGATGTCGGTCGTCCGTGTTTTCAAACGGACTGGCCTGCAACAACTTGCAACAGGTAAGACTCATGTAAAGAAGTCGTCGTTCAGCTACAACTACGAGTTACCAAATGTAATATCACTGGCATGAGTTTCTAAAGTGGGAAATGGTATGGTGGATAGCACAGCGAGAGATACAGAGCGCGATAGTGCGCATGCAAGGTACGGCACTAAGCACCGATGTGTACATAGAGAATCCGTTGATCGAGCGGTACCTTCACCGACCTCGTCGTCTTCCACATCGCATACGCCGCACGCGTATGATCCAGCCGCCCACAGTCGTCCACCATATGCTTGTAAAACACGGGCGTGATCTTGTTCGTCTGCGCATCGTCCACCGCCCACATCGTCCCGGTTACCGCCCGAAACCCGGCGAACTGCATCGCACCCGCCAGATGAAGCGACTCGTCCGGACTCTCTTCATCTCCGACCGTCGTATGACACGCCGACAGGTATGCGAATTCGGCGTTCTCCAAATCTAACTGGCTGATCTGCCGGACCGTGAGCCGTCCGTCTTGCAGAGCGAATGCAGACTCGAACGGATGTCTCTTGTCTGGCAGTCCGTGACAGGCGAGATGCACCCACTCGTTCCTCCCCAGCTCCGCTGTCACCCTGGAAATGGACGAATCTTGTCCTTCGATCGAGGTAAACCTCGTAAGACGGCCCAAACGCCGTTCCAGGAGGGCCAGTTCCGTACCGACCGACTGGAGTTTGTTGGTTCCGCTCGCGCTCGCTTGGCCGACAGCAATGAGACGTTTCGGGGGAGAAGAAGGAGCTGACGAAGTGGAGCGCCTAGCCCGAATGAGGGCATTCAGGGAGGGGGTATACGACGAAATATACAGGTCCGAAAACCCCTTCTGACCCGTCCTATACGGGGCAGCAGCGTGTAGCGGCAGAAGGGAGAACTCGGCGGTGGGACACCACCAGATACGGGATTGAAGGGGATATGAGAGCGTAGAACGTAGGCAATCGGCGATGGGGAAAACGACCTGGTCCCAGAGATCTCGCAAGAAGACCTGCAAGTCTGTCGTAATTTCGTCTTTTTTTGCACGCCCGGTCAATTTACCGAGGTTAGACACCAGTAGTTGAACATCCTCCTTTGTGACCGACAACGGAACATGGATGGGATTGCTATCAACAACGATGACGAGCGCATCGTAGCTAAACCAGCTTGCATTCACGATGATGACTGGTCCATCACTGGCTGCACGTCGGAGCTCGGAGAACGGCAAGGGGAGAAGAAAGCGAGAAAGACCTGGCAACTTGCGAATCTCGGAGACCGTGCTTGCCAATTTCACGTTCAGCTGGCAAACCTGATCATGTTGGTCCCCACCAGCAGAATTGAGGGCATCTCGGATGAGTGAGGTCAGATGGGCATAGTTGTCTGCCAGCACCCTCCCTTCTGGACCGGATGCGATGACATCATCAAGTGGGGAACGGAGGCGAGCGAGTTGATTCTGCGAGGAAACCAACGGCGAGCAGCATGCGGACTGTACAACACCGTCTCCTTCGGTATGTTTGTATCGTGGCATCAGCGTTCGCGAGGGATTTTGCCCATCGATGTCGATCGTCCGCGTTTTCAAACGGACTGGTGACCAGCAATAACGTCCAATAGGTAAGACACATCTAGAGAAGTTGTTGTTCAGCTGCAGCCATGAGCAAGCAAATGTAATATCATTGACACGAGTTTCTAAAGTGAGAAATAGCGTGGTGGATAGCACAGCGAGCAATACGGAGTGGGATAGAGTGAATGCAGGGTATGACACTAAGCACCAATATGTACGTAGAGAATTCGTTGATCGAGAGGCACTTTGCCCGTCCTCGTCGCCTTCCACAACGCATACGCCGCACGCGTATGATCCAAACGCCCCGCGTCGTCCACCATGTGCTCGTAAAACCTTGACGTGATCTTGTTCGTCTGCGCATCGTCCACCGCCCACATCGTCCCAATCACCGAACGAAACCCGGCGAACTGCATCGCAGCCGCTAGGTGGAGCGCCTCGTCCGGACTCTGTTCGTCCCCGACGGTCGTATGGCAAGCGGAAAGGTATGCGAACTCTGCATGTTGCAGATCGCATTGCATGATGTGCTGGATCGTGAGTCGTCCGTCCTGCAGCGCGAACGCCGACTCGAATGGTTGACTCCTCTTCGCGAGCCCGTGACAGGCAATATGCACCCATGCGTTCTCATTCAGCTCTTTCATGACCCTGGAGATGCACGAATCCTGACCCTCTATGGACGTGAACGTCGTGAGACCATCCATCCGCCGTCTGATATCGGCTAATTCTGTGGCGACGGTATGGAGTTTGCTTGTCCCGGCTGCATCCGCTTGACCGATAGCAATGAACCGTTTCCGATCAGATGTAGACGTCGAATGCGTGGACCGCCTGGAGCGAATGAGAGCGCTCAGTGTGGGGGTATAGGACGAGATATATAATTGTGAAAAGCCCTTCTGACCATCTCTATACGGGGCAGCAGCATGGAGAGGCAAGAGTGAGAAGTCGGACGTGGGACACCACCAGATACGAGATTGGGGAGGATATGTTTCAAGGAGGGTATCAGCGATGCGGGAAACGACAAAGTCCCAGAGTTTACGCAAATAAATCCGAAGTGGTTTAGTGATATTCCCACTCTTTGCGAGCTGGAGCAATCTCGCGAGATCGGATGCCAGCTCTTGAACATCCTCCTTTGTGACCGACAACGGAATGTGGAAAGGATCGCTGTCAACAGAGAGGATGAGCGCATCGCAGGTAAACCAGCTTGCGTTCACGATGATGACTGGTCCATCACTGGCTGCGCGTCGGAGCTCGGAGAACGGCAAGGGGAGAAGGAAGCGAGAAAGACCTGGCAACTTGCGGATCTCGGTAACTGTGCTTGCCAATTTCACGTTCAGCTGGCAAACCTGATCATGTTGGTCCCCACCGGCAGAATTGAGGGCATCTCGGATGAGTGAGGTCAGATGCGCATAGTCGTCTGCCAGCTTCCTCCCTTCTGAGCCGGATGCGATGACATAATCAAGTGGGGAACGCAGGCGACCGAGCTGATTCCAAGAGAGACTGCGGCCTTGTTCGAGCAGCTCGACAGCACTTGTAGGGAACTGGTTACGAAGACAAGCCGAAAACGCGTCAATTGCAAGTGATGATGACTGTTTCCTGAGAGTTGCGAGGTGCTGAGGTAAGGATGGGAGTGTGGTAACGTATTGAACAAGCAAGATCAGTGCCTTTTCATATGCAAGCACAGTTGTGGGGTGATGGAAGTGTTCAGCTGCCTTGATCCAAGTTCCCACGGCAGAGATATCAGTGGTAGACACTGATTGTCCTAAGTAAGTCAGCTCATTGAAGAGGGAAAACATTTCCTCTCTGTCATCTTCGTTGTGGAACTACACAAAGTATAGTGAGAGTGAGATCCAATTATGCTGAACAAGAAGCTCAACCTGCTCATATCTATCGGAAAGACTACCTGTGAGGTTGGCCAAAGATGTCGAGCACAATGGATGCCCTGGTGGATGAAGCTTCAGAGCTTCTCTGTGAAGGCAAATGACCTCGCTTAGATCTTCCACTGCATGCAGGTTCTTGTACCGATCGGAAAGATAAACTGCAAGGTTGTTTAAAGATATTGAGCGAAATGGGTTCCCTGGTGAACAAAGTTTCAAAGCTTCTCTCTGAAGCTCTATGGCCTCACTGAGGTCTCCTACCCGGGCCGCACCCAGCTTCAAGTACCGATAGCGAAGACACGATGCGAGGTTACCTAAAGATGATGACCGAAGTGGGTGCCCTGGTGGACGAAGCTCCAGGGCCTCTCTATGGAGGTCAATGGCCTCACTGAGATCCTTCATTCCTTCCAGCAGCCAGTACCGATTGGAGAGATACAGTCCAAGGTTGTTTAAAGCGATTGACCGATCCATGTTATTTGATGTGCGAAGCGTCAGATCCTCTCTCGCAAGGTCGATGGCTTCACTGAGATCATCCACACCTCCTAGCTGGTCGTATCGAACGGCAAGACAAACCGCGAGGATGCACAAAACATAAGACCGACCCGGGTGTCCTGGTGGGCGAAGCAACAACGTCTGTTTGTTGAGGCCAATGGCCTCACTGAGATCTTCAGCTTGGCCGAGCTGTGCATACCGAGAATAGAGGCCATTTGCGAGGTCATACAAGGAGTCGCTTCGATCATTGTGTCCTGGCGGACGAAGCTCCAAAGCCTCTCGCGCAAGGCCGATAGCTTCCTCGATACTATCCATTCCTCCAAATCGGCTGTGTCGCTCCCAGAGATGACCAGAAAGCGAACTTAAGCATTCAGCTTGCCAGGAGTGGCAAGGAGCGCACATCGCCAATGCTTCACGATCAAGAGCGATCGCCTCCTCGATGAAGCGCTCTTCGGCACCTTGTTTGAACTCGCCGCAAAGCGATCCTGCCCGGGAAAGCAACCCTTCAACGATTTCCCACGTCACTTGCTCGTCTTGGTTATCGACGTGACGAGGCTGGGAGTTTGACGAAACCTGCCGGGACATGGTGGTGAGACAAGTAAGGGCTGTTAAGTGGTGTGCATGCGTGCCCCAGACCTCAGACCGTGTGGCAGTGCCGGCCAGACTAGTTCCGAACCACTCACTCTTGTAACGTCTATGGATATGACTGGCATCTAAACCTCTTTAATACAGGTGGGCAAACACCACGAGCAAAAACACGCGAGTGTACCGACATCGAAAAGATAAAAGAAGAAATCGAAGAAAGCACCAAAAGGTGCAGAAATGCCGAAACTATCCTCAATTCGTCTGCACCCCAACAGCCTATGACAACGTCAGCGTCGGTCACAGACACGAAAAAATAAAACACTCACAAGGCGCTTCAGATGCTCCAATAAAGACCTGCAAGCTCACATCGTTTGTAAAGATCGCTTGCCCCGCACCTGCACTCTGCGCGCTCCCATACATCGACGGGCTCAGCTTCGACAACAAGAACCGTGCCTGACTGCCCCCTTGGTCACACACGATATACCGCGGGATCGGGAACCGGTCGGTCAACAAGTCTTGCGCATCCGTCACGGGCGATTCGAGGAGCTCCTTGAAGTTTTCGTACGTCTTGGTCTTGGTAGCCCGCTTTCCGCCATTGGGCGATGGTCCCACCATGGAAGATGACGATATGGAAGAACGTGTCCAGTAAGAGGATGACATCGGGTTTGATCGAGACACTGTCGAGCAGCACTGGTTGCGGAGGAACGTCAAAGGTGTACGACATCAGCGTTGGTTGGATCATGACCAACGAGCTGTTCACGTTTTCCTCGTTGAGGATATGTCTTTCATTCAAAATAAAAACGTAAGCATGTAACACAGAGGAGCATGACGGTCTGACCTGCAAAACGCTGTCTCATCCGGGCTGTTGTTGAACACCTGCAAAAACTAACTCCGTCGGAGCTGGAACATGAATTGAGGGTAGATGCTGAAGTTGTCCGTTAACCTGAAGCTCGGCGGGTCCTCCTTCCTGTAGTCTGCAAACTTTTGACACAATCGAATTAGCATCCGGTCCAACCACCTTAACACGTCAGGTGAATCGTCGATCTCGGCCTTGAAGACAGCTATTCTGGCCATCAAAACAGCCGCGGCTTCTTGATCGAATGAAGCAGCAATGCTCGGCGGTCCTGCTTCTGCACAGTTACGTGCGATAGTCGTCACACGGAGACGCCGTTGAGCGGAAGAGCGCCGGTAATGTGTCACAAATCGGATGAGTCCGCGCGAACCGGGCTGGAGAGCTTGACCCGCAGGTGTAACAACTTCGAAGTACACTGCAGCAGATGTTCGGGGGGTGATACAGTTCAATTTCCATGCTGACGTTTGCCCGATACCGATCTCAG
>JBBPLE010000671.1:0-16550 GCA_038089675.1 Boletales sp. KT-2023b | reverse complement strand
CGATGGGCGTCGCTAGATGGGAGACAAGTTGGAAACGGGGGCGACTGCGGACCCCCTCACAGGCCTCGTGTTCTTGAAGCCGTGTTCCGAGCCGGATTACTCAAAAAAAGCCGACAGGTGCAGGCCGGTCTAACCGCCTAAGCGAACTCCGAGCCATCTGAATCGTGGAAGGTGAACCTTGAGACGCAACAGTCAGATTGAGTCCGAGTTAGAACGAAAGAATATTAACGATACCTTTTGCCAGGAAAATGGTCAATGTTCAACGACTCGGTTGAACGCCCTCAACCCTGATTGCAAAAGGCAATTATACGGCCCGAGTCCTCGCTAGGTTCGGAGTCCGATTTAAGCCCATAGCGCCTACAATGTAGCTATCTCGCTCATTGCAACGCAACCAGAATAACCTGAGACTCGCGTTGACGAATCGACACTGTTCTGGCTTGAGTGCGTATTTTTGATGGATTGGTACGTTTCGTCTAGCACAAAATGTTGAATCAAAATTTCTTTGTGATCAATACGAAGTTGGCCATCTTGTTATCACTCTGGCACCATTCAGCTCATGTCAACGATAGCTAAAGCAGAGGCGACTAGCAAAATTCGACCGATACACATCTGAAATTCATCCCGAGACCCTACAGGCCGGACCGTTCGTCCAACAACCGACTGATCGTCTGACGGAACTTTTCTCGAGTTAGGATTAGGTTGCTCTTATCGTAGAGTGATTGACACAAGGCATGGACCTTCTTGCGTTTATTTGAACGTTCGTATTCCTCGAATGCTTCCTTCAAAACATCCCAGTTCGTTCTGCCCGCCAAATCAGGTTTTAACGTAAGGTCGAACAATGACCTCAACACCGAGACGAGGTCGACCGTATAAGCCATGAGCAAACATTCGACCTCGGGCCTTGCAAAGTAAGCTGACTGGAGACGTATCACGGAGATACTGGTAAGCACTTACAACTGCCGCAGGACAGTATCCGAAACCCACTTCACGAAGAAAAATGTTAATCCCAGAATTGCAACTGGTGGTGCGATAGGGATAGCGCTGGCGGTGATCAGGTTCACAAACTGGCTAATCTTGTCGATGCACGGTTCACTGGAAGGGATATCATACATTACGGGCGTAAATGTAGACGGTAACACGCACTTGGTTCTCGGGGATTTGGTATGGAGTTCTTCAACAAGATACAAAATCAGCTGTTTGAACTCCGTTCCGCTGAGAATCTACATGGATTGGTTCAGTGTCTCTTTCACACTCAAAGAGTTCTTCACTTTGTCGTCGTCCTTGAAGTTCCAACAAGTAACAATATCCTGATGAACCTGGGAGAGACATTGCCACAATAACACGTTTCCCACCCCAGGAGCACTTCCGGCGAGGGCACGATGGTAATCTTTTCAAAACCAGTGGTCAAGTTTGATACTGCATCCAGTTATAGCACGTACAGTTGACCCCTTTGCTGTTGAAGCAAAAGAGGATTAGAAACACTGTACGAGCCAAGCCTTGCCACCTACTCTACACATGCTTCGATTTTCACGGGCAGACTGGCTCGCTGGGCGATCGCCCATGTTACCCATGCGTCCCCTTTGAGCCGCTCCTGAACAAGATTGCGAGTCATGTCAACTAAGTTGGCAATAGACTCCTCGTAGCCAGCAGAAACTGCGCTATATATTAGAGATGCACTCTGACACCTTGATTCGAACGAAAAGACCAACCTGAAATGTTGATGGAAGGAGGGGTGGGGATCTTCAGCCCGACTGTCGATCTGCTGAGAGAGCTCACGCTGGCCGCGAACGCGTGACCGGCACTGATTTTGCCCCTCTCACAGAGTGTCTCCTCATCTATGTCCTCTTCCTCTTCTTCCTCTTCGAGTTTCTTCGACCAAACCAGTAGATCATACTTTGTGAAGATCACGACAACGGGGGCTAATGGACAATGGGGTCAGGGTAACAGGGGAAGTCTCATAAATGCAATCGGGCAGAACGCACTTTGAAGTTCATGGGCTAATGCCAGTAATTTCTTATCGCCCTCTTCTAACACTCGCCCGCCAGCTCGTGGTGTCTCTATGCAGAGCCTTGGGACAGTGGAAGGGATGAGATTCCAGAAACATATACTCACCAGATGGCATGAAGTCGGTCTTTCAAGAACTCCTCGCTATGTCTTTCACGAAGGAACCGAGCTACGAGGTCAAAATTGGCGTTATTCCCGGGTTCAAACCCTTTGGAGTCGTGCAAAACAAAATATTTATTTTCATCAGAAACAAATTCTTGGTCGATGGTTGCTTCTCCGGGAGCATATTCTGACACTCTCTACGTGCAAGTCAGTTGTCTTGCTCCATATGAAATCGGACCCAGCTACGACATACTGCCTCCGTTATGCCGAACACACGATTGATCAAGGAAGACTTCCCCACCCCCGACTGTGACGAAGATCAACAGACGATCAAGATCGAGTAGGCGGGGACCAACTCGGCCAACACATAATATGCGGAATCTGGGAAAATGATTGGTGCGGGTCGCTCAGATAACGGGACTACTTACCGCGGGACGTTCTCAAGAATGTCCTCGATTGTCAAGTCAGTCTCCATTGGATATACTAAAAATGAGCCGGAATCGTGTCGAGGTAGTACTCTGGTCCGTCCAGGATTTCGGGTCCCCAGTCTGAGTTGAGTGCCCAGAATAAACGGAAAGAGGCACCCATCGGATTGGCAGTGCTCCTGTAAACGATTGATTACTAACCATCGATCGATAGACGCCTCTGGTATCAGCTTCATATCGTTGGGCCACTTCGTTTCGCGGGACAGTCACCTACCTATATACTTTGCTCGTGGCGCTATCTCTGCCTCATCCGTGGCTCTAAATGCGAATCTGAGAGTTGGTCGACGATCAACTGTCAACTTGGATGATTGCTGCCAAGTAGGCACCACAGGATGGGATTGGAGTGGCCAAGTCGCCCGCCGCAACCCCAAATGTGCTCTAGAATAGTGGGGTGAGTCTACGAACAACATGCTCGAGCAAGCGCAGATCCCATATGTAATGACTTCGCTTGATTCGAATGTAAAAAGTGTGACTTGTGTTGTGTTGTGACACTGCTGGAGGCCCTCGTCGCTGCCCGGGGAAAGCCGACCCCAGTTCCGTTCAACTCGCTAAAAAAAATTGAAGAAAAAACAGTGCGGCTGATCGTTCTCCATGTTTAGGTTATGCTAATTATTCTCAGGATTATTCAAGGTGCTCATTGGACGTGAGATGCTTGGTATACTCAGCAAGATCACGGGCCGAAGATCACACTCGCTTTTTAGGCTGTCAAACCATCTCATAGTATATTCGTCGCTTGTTTTATCCCATGCACTTTATTCCATTCTCATGGCGTCCATTTTGCTATTTGGATGGCGCATCGCGTATAAACGATTTATTGTAGGCGACGCGTACTTGTCGATGACAGGTGGAGTATAGGTGAGCCGTTTCCTTATGCATGAGAACCTTTTGCGCTCACTGATCACCAGTAATTTCAAAAGTTACTGATCCTACTTCACGACATCTTTTGATAATCGAATTAACCCATGATCGGAGTGGGTCCGTTCTTTCCTTTCTTTGCTCCAAGCGTACGGTCGTGCCACAGAGACCTGTGTATGGTGCTTTATTTCCGCTTATCGTGACAGTGCGCGTATGGAACGTGCCTTATCCAACCTCCTTTCTTGCTGATTGCCACCTATGATCCGCGGGCACGTTGGCTCCATTTGATACCCTCCACGACGTCACCCTCCTTCTTCCTTCTTGACACCAATCGTGCTCCACATTTCGTCTTGCTATACGTGTCCGAGAACCGGATGAGACGATCGATTCGTTCGCGGAAACCATGCCTCGATCCTATAGCGGGATGCGCGATCCAACATGATGAAGTCTCACGGCAAACGCTCACTTCGTAGCCTAGTGGAGTTCTTTCTTTCTGGGCTATATTGGCATGCTTATTGCAAACGTGCGTGCGCTGACCGCTCGAGTTTGATCTTCCTCGGTTACTTTAGGGTTTTGATCGAGGTGTATAAACTTTGTCCTTGTCGTAGATGTGTTGTGTTGAATTAACACCGTCTACGTTTGCTGGATTTCCCTGTCGCCGATCTCCACGCCCTCATTGACAGAACGTGGGTTGTTTTGATTATCGTTCTAATCTATGATGCATTAATATGTGTGTACCCACGACGTCGGCCAATGGCCGTCATTCCAAGACGTGTCACTGTCTGCTTCGGGCAACATTTTTTCCTATTGTGCCGCAACCTGTCGTGTCGTCACATACATTCACAAGTACACGTTCCAGACTAGTACGACAATCCCACCCACCCTTTACGTTCCCTCGTCTCGGAACCCCCTCTTTCAGATCCACCACACAGCCCCGCCGCACTATCGCCACGGACACATGCGCGCGAGCATTCGCGTGCTTCGCTGGTGCCCCTCAAGCGGAACTTGGAATGGTCAAGGTCTAGAGTGGCATGGAATCTCAACCCCCATCGCCACACGTGCACGATAACCCGAAGCGGCGGCTTCTCTCCACACAGGGGGGAGGAGCCACGCTCCGTGATGAGCGGAGCGTGACTTCCTTTCGCGAAGTACGGCTGCAGCGAGCGGTAGGAATCACGATCGCGGACATGATCCTAGCCATCTCCGAGGTGCATTGCGTTCATGACTGGCGTGCGAGGGGAGATCCGAATCGAAGACGGATACGTCTTCTTACGTTAAAACGTAGGATCATCGCCGAGCGTGTCGCTGCCAAGACGTCACGGCCATCCGTTCTTGGGTTGGCCTTATTGTTAAGCCCCAGGATGGCCGAGTGGCGTCAGGCCATCGGATTCGACGTGCAGGACGGATGTGTCCGGGTGTAATGTGGTGGGAATGCGACTCGGAGACAGTACGGGTCTTCATTTCCACATACCCACAGCTTCGCCCTCGTTTTGGTTTGGACTGCAGGCTAGGCAGAATCCAGACAAGGTCGCGGTAGATATCATGATCGCACAAGGTGCTATTGCGAACGGGGGGGGGGACAAACGGTTTTATCGTTTATGGGATAGATTGGCCTGATCGTAAACAGTACGTGAAGGAGTAATCTCAGTTTAATCATGAGCTCATGCTTTGTGCCAACGTCAGGGTCACTTTTGTATGGCGAGCCGCTTCATTTCTGCGTGGGTGACACATGACGGGAGAATGATGAAGAAGACGTATACGCTGGCGAACGCTTTCATCCGAGTTTTTTCAACCCCGCGGATGACATCGCCGCGCGTGTCGTCGTGTCGCATTCCCATCGCTATTCCCCATCTCGCTCGAATGGTGTTCGATGCCGCCAGGATCCTTGTTGGCGTGGACACATGACGAACGCTCTTTTCGTCAAACAGCCACATGACGATTGACGGTAGCGCATGCACGACGTGGCGATCGAAGCAATGGCGGGTTCGTACGGCCATTCCCTGATTGATTGCTTTACCCGGGTGGCAAACCTGACTGAAAGGCACTACGTCAGGGCTCGGGTTGGACTCAGCGAACGTGACGGTTGATGAAGAACATGTCTTTCCCACTCACAGGCCTTCGGATTCATTCCCGCCCTGTCTCGCACGGGCTTTTCCGCAGACCCTTATCGTCGTGTTGATGAAATCATCGCATGTTGGGGAGGACGTTCACGTCATTTGACGTTGGAGGGATTCGGAATAAAAAGGACGATGTGGCACATGTTGGGGATGTCTCATGGGAGGAGATAGATCGGGTGAACGGGTGGAAGGAGCAAAACTTTGTAGCGTGCTCGTATGACGTGGCGGGACATGGGCCGACTCCCCTTTGATCGACTTTGGTCCTTGCGGGAAGAGAGTTGTGGTTAATTTGAGATGCCTTCAATGGGTTGGATTTTCTTCACGACCCTGAGGAGTTGGATTGACTTGACCCTTGTCCAGTTTAGGAAGTTGCAGTCCTTCGGATCTTGTTCGGTGAACCGGCTGCGCCTACGGGCCAACTTGTGTTTGCCTATCGTTTCGCCATGAGGAATGTGGTCGTGGGACCGTGACGAGGACAGCATTTTGGCGGTTTCACTTCGGGGGTTGCTTGACGCCAGAGGACGCATGACGCGCCGTCCACATGCGTTTTCTCCCGAACCCTAGGCTTGTCAGGGCCAAGCGTTGACGACTCTAGGTGAGCACGTCAGCATCACCCTCGAAAAAGAAGGTGCAACGTCAGCCACATCGCCCAGTGGGGTTCTGCAACGGACCTCTGATTCCAAGAATATCTCCTTATCGATTCATGTGCCCATGCACTCCAATATATTCAGTCCTATCTTTGGTGTGGCATGATTATGGACTAGCGTCGTCGCGTTTGCCGACAGCCGATCATGGACCCACGCAGACGTTGATGGACTGCGGTCGACGGGGGCGAGCTGCTAGCGGCGCCTTGTGCGCACGTTTTCTGAATGCGAGTGCGTCTACACGTCTGGTCGATATCGGCCACTGGTGTTCATCTTGGACAGATACACACGCGCAAAGATGAGCCGACAGCCTGTTTTTTTTCCCTCCCCCCCCGCTTGGGGTGCACACCTGACCGACACGCGTTCGCGATAAGCGTCTCGGGTCGGTTTAAAAAAGTGCTGGGACTCTCAGCTGTTTCGAACGCGAGCTCTCGCTATTTGGTATCCCCACCTCGCTTCACGCCATGGACGGGGCCATCCACCACGACAACGGCTTACCCGAACAACGTCCGGGTCTGCCTGTACCACATCGAAACTCCGATGCTTCCGAAAACGAAAACGAAAAAAAGAGGATGAGCCCGGACGTCGAGGTGGCCTGCGTGGAGGACGAGGGAGAGGCCCTCATGGGCGCCGCACACACGATCAACACGGACGACCCGTTTCCGATCGACCCTGACTCGCCGGTGGAGGAGAGGCAGTTGACGTTCCGCGCCGTGATCGTCGGGTGTGCGCTCGGCGCGGTCATCGCCGCCAGCAACATCTATCTCGGTCTCAAGGTGCGCTCCCCTCTCTCTCTGCGCTCCGTGTGTTGACACACGCACAATCCCAGACGGGCTGGACGTTCGGCGCGTCGCTCTTCGGCGCCATCTTTGGGTTCGGCATCCTCAAGCCGTTCTCGACCGCCGTCCCGAGCTATCTCGGAGGGGGCTACTTTGGCCCGAAAGAGAACAACGTGGTGCAGTCCGCCGCGACGGCCGCGGGGTCGCTCGGGCTGCTCTTCACGTCCGGGTTCCCCGCCGCGTACCAGCTCGGGCTGTTGAGCACGCCGAGCCAAGACATCGGCCGTCTGTTCACGTTCACGATCTGCTGTGCGTTCTTCGGGCTGGCGTTCTCGATCCCGCTGCGCAAGTTTTACATCCTCAAGCTCAAGCTCGTCTTTCCGTCCGGCGTCGCGGCGGCGTACACGATTCGGTCGCTGCACGTGGGGAAGCACGCGGCGAGGGACGCGAAGCGCAAGACCAAGGCGCTGATCGCCGCGTTCTGTTTCGCGATCACGTTGCGGGTGGTGAGCGAGTATCTGCCGGGGGTGCTCTGGGACTGGCACGTGTTTTACACGTTCAATCGGATCGGATGGACGTCCGCGATCAGGGCGGAGAGTTGGGTCGGTCTCTCCCCGTTTTCGATCTCGCGTGTGTGTGTGTGTCGCCGTTCTGATCGTGCGGGCAGGGATGGATATGGGAGTGGACGCCGGCGTTTATCGGTGCGGGGATGCTGACGGGCGTGAACGCGTCGTACAGCTTCTTGGGCGGGGTACGCGTTTTTCCGAAAGATCGCATCGTTTGATCTCGTGTTGAAGATCTGCCTTCCAGACCGTCCTCGCGTGGGCCATCATCGGGCCCATCATCGTCGAGACGGGCACGGTGCGTCCCATTCCCCCCCGTCTTGTCACGATCGCCGCGCTGCCGATGTCGCTCACACGTTGCCCGTGCTAGGCGTTCGGTATCCCTGCGGACGCGAGTGTGCCCGGATACATGAATTACGGATCGATGTGCGTTCACGCAGCGCCATGACACGTTTTGTGCCGCCGCATCTCACCTCCTCCCCCGAAACCCCCCAGGTCGATGTCCGACCCCGTCCACCATCCCTCTCCTCGGTACTGGCTGGTACGGCCCTCTCTCTCTCCCTCTCCCTCTCTATTCCCACTTTCCTGTCTCGCCCCGTCCCGACGATCGCTCACGCTCGCGCGCCAATCGACAGGTATGGCCGGGCACACTGATGCTCCTCTGCACGAGCTTCGCGGAGGTGGCGTGCAACTGGAAGTCGATCTACGCAGCCCTGCGCGCGATCGCGTCCACCGTGCGCGCGCGCGTGCACCAACACCGCCTCGGCGGCGACGATGCGGACGAGGAAGACGAGACCGCGGACCTCGTCCCGGACGCCGAACGCGTGCCGTTCTGGATGTGGAGCTCGGTGTTGGCGCTCAGCATCGTCGTCAGCTGTGTCGTCATGGGCGTCCAGTTTGGTCAAAACGTCGGGATCACGTTACTGGGTGCGTTTCCGGCTCCCTCCTGCGACGTCCGCTGATTTCAACCAAAAAAAAAAAAAACAGCGATCGTGTTTGCATTCCTGTTCAGTTTCATCGGGTGTGAGAGTTCGGGGCGGACGAACATCAACCCTGTCACGTCGATCGGTACCGTGCCACGTTTTGTTGCGTGTGAGAGGGACACTTTTTTTCTGACGGACGAGTCTAGGCAACGCCTCGCAGCTCGTGTTTGGTGGGTTGGCCAAGGGCCAGGGGTATTCTTTCCAGCGCGGCGAAATGCTCAATTTGCTCTCGGGCATGCTCGCGCTCGGCACGTCGTTTCCACGCCTCTCCTCATAACTATGCCTCATTCCCCCTATTTTTTTTAATATTGTTCCCAGGTGCTGCGGAACAAGGTACGCGCCCATCACCAAACCTTTTTTTTTTATATTCGAAAGAGCCACTGACAGCTGCAATGCAGCCGCCGACATGATCGGCGATCTGAAAACGACCCATCTCCTACGGGCATCCCCGAAAGCAGTCTTCCTCGCCCAGCTCTGTGGCGCGATCGTCTCCGTCTTCATGGCCGCCGGGGTCTACGTCGTGTTTTCGACCGCGTACCCGTGCATCAACACGATCACGACCGCCGCCTGCAGTTTTCCCGCGCCGGACGTGCAGGCGTGGCGGGTGCGTCCCCTCCCCCCCTCCCCATCGTGTGTGTGTGTGCTGACGGGGCTTGCAGGCCGTCGCCGTCGCCGTGTCCGACCCGACGTTGCCGATCCCGCCGTCGTCGGGATACACCGCGATCGGGCTCGGGGCGCTCGCCGTCGCGACCGTCGTGCTCAAGTACACCGTCGTGCCCGCCAAGTACCACATCTACGTCCCGTGCGTCTGCGTCCGCGTTTTTTTTTCCACGTTTCCGTTTTCCCTCCTCCTTCTCGTTCGCTCACGGCCCAACGCCCATACAGGAACTTTAATGCGATCGGCATCGGATTCATCATCAGTACGTCCTCCTCCTCCCCTCCCTCCTCCCCAGCTTGCGTGCTGATCGGATCGGTCGACAAAAAACAAAAAAAAAACAGACGTGAGCACGTACCCCGTCGCGATGGCCTTCGGGTCCACGGTGGCGCACGCGTGGCGGGCGCGGCACCCCGCGCAGTGGACGCTGTACAACTTTGCGCTCGCCGCGGGGTTCATCGCCGGGGAGGGGCTCGGCGGGATCGTGAACGCGCTGCTGACGATCGTCGGCGTCGGCGGGTCCGTGTATGGGTCGAGCGTGGGGTGTCCTGGGGGGGTGTACTGTGGGTGAGAGAGTGAGAGTGAGAGAGAAAGAGTGAGTGAGAGAGAGCGCCGGTGGATCAGACGGCGGTGCGGTGTTATGGATCGCGTGACGGCAGTATGATGATCGTTGGTACGGGCGTTCCTGTGGGTGTACGATGTGCACAAAGAAAAAATGAATAAATGGCGGCCATAACGAAATGGTGGCCGTGGACAATGAACCCATGCCGCGTTTGGCGCGCGTGCGGCACGGATCATGACACCATCACGCCTCGCTTCCAGCGGCAGCACTTTACCCCATGCGAGACAATCCGTCGCGATCCGGCGCCCGCTCATGCCATTCTTGGCCGTGATCCTCTTGTTCGCTTCGTCATGCTATTGTGATCGATATACATACACATTTTATTCAAAAAAAAAAGAAAAAAAAAGGAAAATGCGTGCGAGATGCGATGGAGATTGCGTCTTGTACATGCAACGACGAAATACGATACGATAACACGAAAGCAAAAACAAAAACAATACCACGACGGCTAGGACGGGTAACCATGGCGCCTCTCGCGCCCGCCCAGCGCACGCGGCGGGTACCGATCACGCGGGCTCGACGTAAACGCCGGACGCAGCGCGGTCGACACGCTCGCATCCGTGCACGAGAGCGCATACGCAGGAATCGAGGGCCTGTACATGCACTCCTGCCTGGGCGGCGACCGTGCCTGTCTGTGGTGGGCGTATGGCGCGGTGACCGGAGGACGGGCCGGAGAAGCCGATCGAGACCAGTCGCTGGAAGAGGACGAGGAGGCGTGCGAGGGTTTCAACGAGGCGTCGCAGACAACATCGATGGGTTCCTCGTCGTGTTCGCGGCGGGGACGAGGGTCGATGTCCATGGGGTACCCGTCGGGCTCTTCGTCCGAATAGACGTCGTCGTCCGAGTTGCCGTCGCTCATGCTGGAGTTGGTGGCGGGGGGAGACATGAGGGTGTGTGGGATGCCCTGGAGACGAGAATGGTATACGGCGCCTCGAGCGACGTCCGGATCAGGGAGACGGACAGGAGCGCTTCGGGAATGATTTCGCCAATGGCGGCGCATGTTGGAGTTGACGTTGAATTCGCGCCCACAGCCCGGAAATGGACAGCGATATGCTATCGGAAGACGTTATCAGGATAGGCCGAAGAGCAAGGAAAAAGGAGTGAGGGGTGGTGGTAAAGCGAGGGACAGGTTGGGCGATACAAGAATAAATAGAAAAGATATAAAAAGAAAAAAGAGCCACGTACGTTTGGCCCCCGTGTGCGTGTTTACGTGAATTTTCATGCTGCTCGGACGGTTGAAACGTTTTCCGCAATGTGGACATTGGTGCTTCTTGCCCCTCCCTTCGCCCTGGAGGGCAGCGCCGGGGATCTCTGATCTGAGATGAACGCGTCGGCCATCGGTGGTGATGAGAGCGGAAGTAGAATTGACGGGATGGTCGGAAACGGGAAAGGAGAGGATCGTCGAGGAGGGAGAGCGGAGATGGGCAAGATCGGCTTCACGTGGGATCGACGGGGGGAGAGCGTCCCTGGCGAGATGGCGGTCTCTGGTATCCGGGAGGATCTCGCGTACGGAGCGGTGGGATCTGTGGCGAGAATGGCGGTGGTGGTCGCCGGGTGGGATCGCGACGCGGAAGACGGGGGCCGCGCCGTGCATGCCGGGATGGGCGGCGGCGGCGGAGGCGGCCCTGGGACGGAGGGTGGTGCTGGAGGCGACGTGCTCGAGGGAGGCAGTGACGGGATCTGCGCGGAGGACGTTGAAGGAGTACGGGGGCTGCTTGGGGGGCAGACGGGGGGCGGACTCGGAGGAGGAAGAGGAGGACGGCGGGGGGGACGGCGGAGGGTGGAAGAGCTTGTCGTCGCGGGGTGGCTGTGCAGGTGTTGGAGAGGGGGGACATAACGCGGCAGAAAAAGGTACACATACCTGCGAGGCCATCTCTGTTGGTGGGGGGAAAGGTGAGGAAGGAGGATACGAGGACGAGGAGGGAGACGGACCTGGAAAGATGTCCCGGATGCTGGGGAGGGGGACGGGTGGTGGACGGGCCATGAAAAAAGGACGAGTGGGTGTGGTGGTGTGGCAGAGGGAGAGCGAACTGGAAGGGGGGAAATATATATTAAATCGAAATTCAAGAGCCGAGGGCGGTGAATTCAGAGGATGAATCGAATTTGGCAATCACCGTGGAGAGGACCCGATCTCAGGGCAAATCCTGTCTATCTTCGCGGCACGTCGCAGCGAGGCCTCGGTCGTCACCCAGATTGCCGTCGATACATCCGCGATATATCTTGTATTTATTTTATTTTATTTTATTTTATGTTTTTATTTTTATTTTGTATTTTATTTTTCCGACGGTCGGGCATGAACGTGACGTTTTTCCGTAAGCGTCCTGTGTTGATCTTTTCCTGTTTCGTACTAGCCCATGTTCTGACCTTATCCGCCGATCTTCTCGTCCCATCTTTGGGGCAAATCACATTCCCATTTCGGTTCTTCCGTGGACATAAGGGAGGCGAATCCCTTCCGCACGAGGCCTCAATACGTCCCTTGCCCGCCGCTCTCCACGGACACCTCCCCCTCCCCCCCCTCTGGGATTTGCGCTCGGCCCGTTTTGGATCGCCGTCTCATCGTTATATCTATATCTGGTATCCCAATTTACGTGCGTGCGAACCGCAGCCAGATCAAGATCGACATCGCCGAACAACGAGGTCGGTTCCGTCAACGACACACACACACATCTCCGTCCATCCTCTGGCCACGCACCCACCGTCGTCGCCCCATGCACCGCCCTCCCTGTGCCGATCAATATGCACCCTGTATGCCACAAGAAGCCGACACCCCCACCATTCTCATCACAATGCTTACACCTGCGCCCGCCTCCAGATCGCCCCTCCATCGCGATGATCCAATCCCGCTGACTGTAACCGCAGCGAACTCATACGATCATGATAGGAACACGACACCCGGGCTGTGAATTCGATACACGTGTCCGACATCACATCCTCCCACGGCAGCGCGGGCGCAACACGCCCTCGCGCAAGATTGACAGCCCTTGCCTTTTTTGGCTCTCGACGGCCCACCGTGTGGTTGCCGAGCACGATCGCCCCCATTCGATAGACTAATCATAACACGTCGAAATAAACGTTGAAAAGTAAATACGTTCACGCCCCCCATACAGCCTCGACGTCCACTTCGCGCGGTCCCCCGCGTTCGTGCCGTGCCCGTGTCGTCGGCGATCCTGCCTCTCTCCGCCCAGCTCCCCGTGACCCGCCCGCGTCTCCCTCCGGCCCATCCGCCGGCAACGCAATACGGCCTTGTCGGCGCGACACCTGATCGTACACCAGCACCGAGAGCAACCCGAGCGGGTGCAGCACCGTGAACAGCACTTCCGGGATCTATCCGATCGTCACCATGCGGTGCACACAGCAGAATAAAATAAAATAAAATAAAATAAAACCCACAAAGACGGGCGCAGGCTTGGGCGCGACGGCCCAGATGCTGATGCAGATCCATGTGGCCGCGATCGCCCAGATCACGTCCCGCCGAAAGATGATCACGAGCAGGCTCAGCACGTTCGTGGACATCACCACCGCGAACCCGGGCCACGCACCGCGCGCGTAATCCTCCGGATGGTCCGGCGCGTACCCGAGGTGGAGCGTAATGCTGTAAGCAGGTCAGCTCAGGTGATAATCCCCGCGACGTGGCGCACGCACAAGAGCGAGTACGGAAAGAGCAGCGACAGCGGGAGCACCATGAAGAACCGCAACGGGGCGTGGATGAGCGCCATGTCAAACGGACGCGCGTACGTCGGCGCGTGGTACACCAGCAACGCGATGTTCGAGTACACCAGCAGCAACAGGAGGATCCCGAGCAGGATCGTCGAAAACAGGAACATCCGCAACACCTGCGACGGCGTCAGCCACGCCCGGCCGTAATGTCGACACACGCACCCATGCGATCGCCCACAGCGCCATCGCCCAGTTGGCGAGCACCAGCGAGAGCCCGACCGCCTTCACGAGCGCTTTCTGTGCCAGACGTGTTTTTTTTATTTTTAAAAAAAGGCTCGACGGGATATACCTTGGTGTCCGGATTCTTTGCAAACACGAGCAAGAGGCAGTACCCGACCTGGAAGAGATAGATGAGGATGACGTAAATAGACAGCCATCCCGGGTGTGGCGAGATCGATGCTGGGTACAGCGCAATGATCCCGACTGCGCACGGTCGTCAGCATGATCCCAACATGCGCTGAAATCGAGCCACCAATCGACGGCCTGACCATGGCCGAACACACCAGCACGGTCACGATGTTGATCAAGAGCGACAGCGGCGTCAATACTTGGAGTCTGCGCCCACGTCAGCCCGCACGGCAGCCCGAGAGAGTGCACCCACCGAATGAGCGACAGAAATTCTTGCACGGCCGGATTGGCCATGTCGATGGGCAACACCTCCACGTCCATGTTGTGTTTACGTCCAGCAAAGCCCCCCCTCACCGGTGACATCATCCCCAAAGACATCCACCAAACACGCCCAAACACGCCCATACACATGACCACCAAGCGCGTGCCCGCTGCCCTCCACGCCGAGCTCACCGAGCACGCCAACCTCGTCCGCGTGTTGCGCACCGCCCGCACCCTCGACCTCACCGCCCACCTCCTCCGCAACGACGACGACGACGACGCTGCGTGGACGCTCTGGCCCCTCATCGACTGCCCCGTCCCAGAATGGTCCCTCCCCGACGAGATCCAGGTCCTCGCCGACGCCGTCGCCCGCCACGCGGACGAAGTTGAAGACGCGGATCTCGATGGCGTCCCGGCCACCGCGGCGAACCTCGTCGTCTTCCACACCGCCGCCCTCCTCGTCCGCATCCTGAACCTCCTCGTGGATCAGCGTCCCTCGGCCCCGGGGAGCATGCAGAACAGACTGTGCCCGATGAATTGGGAGGACGTCCTCGCTCTCCTCGCCGTCAGCGACCTCGTCGCCCCGACGTACGTCTCGCCCTTTTTATTTATTTTATTTTTCTGTCCGCCTCCGTGCTCACACCTGCCTAGCGTCGTTGCACGTGCGGAGAAGCGCCTCGAACGCATCTATGGCCCCTCGCATACACACGGTAAGCACCCGATTTGCCGGCGCCAGTCCCCCTCCCCCCTCACATCGCCGCGTTCCACACAGCCTTCCAACGTCTCGAATCAGCCACCGCTGCCAAAAAGCGATTCGCCGAATGTGCGTCCACACACGAGGATCAGCTGTTTGCACCTCCTATTCTCCACTCCCGACCACGTCGGGAGGACGACAGAGGTAACGCACGCACCCTCTTCCTCTCTCTCTCCCACTCTAAAAACGATATCAGCAGCACATGTTCGTCCGTCAGATCAGACCCGCACGGACGACAGCACCCACATGCACGCGTGACGCGCTCGCATGACAAAGATCTCCCACCATGACTCCTTTTGCGGCGTTTTCCATACCTTGAATCTATTTTAATAAACTCTATTGCTGACCTGCACGGGGCACGTACCACGTTTTTCCAGATGGCGATGCGATAAGCAGTGTCCACCCCCGTTGCACGGATACGGATGCGCCTCTCGTCCGATCCGGCGGTAGTATTCATACTGGGTTTCTCCGACGTTGGTCCTGCATTGCGCGACTACCCGTCGGTGTTTATGCTGGCAGCCCCACAGCGCCATTTTCGGTGACACCCCCTGGATACGCTGCCTTCGCACACTTGTCACTTTTTTAGACGTGCTCGGCCGCATTTCGTCGTGCGCAGCTCTGCTGTATGGGATAACTTTTTGACGCACGATCAGCGGCCCTGGATCCGTCGGACGCGTGTCGTATAGGTAGCGATGGGGGCGGGAGAGAACAAGCCAACAACAGCCTAGAGGCTGTTTTTTTTTTTATATAAAAAAAACGCACCCCCCCCCTTCCCCCCTCCCTCGGTGAATTGGTCCTGGACCGTTGGTTGTTAACAAGTGACCGAGGCTGTTGTTGAGATGCCGGTTTCGGCATGTCCCGGTTCCTTGATGGATCCACCATCGGTGTGCCTTGGGTATTTTGTGCTGACGCGGTGGAAGCCGACGTCGGCGGACCGGTCGTGATGCGCGGCGTGATGGCGTGTTTGAAGGAGAGAGAGGGACGTGAGTCACTTGAGTGCGATCGTCTTGAACAAGGACGTGTCTTGCCGATGTTGGGAATGCGATGTCGTGGCAAGAGGACGAAAAAAAAAACTGAATGACACGGGAAACGTCGATGGGGGAGAGACAATAAAAATAAAATAAAAATAAATGACGTCTGTCTGTCTGTTGGACGCGTTGCGCGCGCCAACCACGGGGTGGCCCCCCCTTCACGTTGCACTCCATTTCCCGAGCGTTGCCGACGGTGCGACACGCACACACAACCCCCCTCCCTTCACGAGCAAGCGACAGCACCTCCGACGGCGCCGCGGAATGCCACCGCGTCGATACGTGGATCCCCCCCCCCCCCCCCCCCCCCCCCCGCACCCCGCCCCCCCCCCCCCCCCCCCCCTAATGTGAAACGTGCGGTGGTACCGCACGTCCGTTCTGGGTGGGCTCTCTGGGAGCGGATGTCGGATGCGATGTGATGCAGTCATTGAATAGCGAACAGCGAGTAACAAAAAAAAAGGGGGACATGTCGAGCAACGGTTGGATGGGGGCCCACGGACGTGCGTCTGTTGGCGTACATCGCATCGCTGTATCCAACCCCCAGCCCCCCCTGGCGCGTTGAACATGAGATTAAAATAAGAATAAAGATAAAATAAAAGAACCGAGAATGCGACCCGCAGTTGGAATGGGAAT
>JBBPLE010000669.1:0-13231 GCA_038089675.1 Boletales sp. KT-2023b | reverse complement strand
AGCACAATTGCGCCAGTGGTCTTGTCATCGTCCTTGTCCCAGTCCTCCTGCTTTTTCTCGGTGTGACGAACTTCATTGGCTGGAGGCGTGTAGGCAGCTTGGGTAACAATACCATTGCTGTCTTTTAGCTCTGCGAGGGCAACCAGAACGACAGGCCTAAGTTTCATGATTCAGGAGTAAACCCTGATGGAATGAAGGTAGTCATCCATCTGGGACTGCCAGACACAGTAGTTCGTGCCATTGAGCTTGATGATGGTGGAGAGGGAGGTGGAAGACATTGTGGGTTATCTGGTGAGGATAGACATTAGCATGGGTACTTTAAACTATAAGTAAAAGGGACGGATTGGGACCACGTCACTGAACGTCCAGAGCCCAAAAACTCGGGGGACATAGTCTCCCCTTGTTTTGAGATGGAGAGTGGCTGCTTTGTGCAGCTTTTGCTTTGCAAAGCATCTGGTGGAACTTAATCTGCACAGACGGCTCAAATGTTCACCATTTGGGGGTGGAACTTAATCTGCACCCCAAAGGCACCCAAATGGTGGGCAGAACTGAATCTGCACCAACCAACAGTCAGGTAAGGATGAGAGAGCAGGTATCCTGCGTAGAATGCTGGATGACCACTCAGGGCTCATAACCTGTTGCAAGTATGCATGTTACATACACAGGAAGGTCTCTCACATACCTTTGGTTGGTTGGGTTGAGTAACTTACAACAGGTGATGGTGGTATCAAATAAAGAATCGATTAGAACTCAGCTCTGCTGAGTCTGAAGCTAAATACATAACATGTGTGAACTAATTACTATGTATGTAACATAGAGTCCGTTCAACACTATGGCATCGCAGTCAAATGCAATGCTGGCCTCGGGACCACCACAAGTCATGCCCGGCCTGATCGCAATGCTGTGACGCACACATATACCCGACAATTCACTCGAAACATTTCTTGCTTACTCAGCAGTGCCATGACCCCCGTCTTCTCGTTTTTGCTTTCCCGTCTCGTGTTCCAGGTTTCTGTGAACCCCGGCGCGGCTAGTATCAACTCGTAAGCTGCTCTCGTCCCCGGCATGACTTGGCCGCCGTTGACGGTCTCCTCATGGGTCTCAAGTTTTCCTCGATGGAAACGTCCAATATCCGCTGGGTCACTCGTCTGCGCAACACAAGGCATGGATCGATTCGCCTGCGCACTCGCCTGCTACACTTGTACAAGCGCTCATTAAGGATGCCGACGATGCGCGGACGCTCGTGGCGGTCGTCATGCCAATCGTTGGTCGTCGTGGCCATGATGAGTTTGGGACTGGTGGAGGCTATGGTGTGGGGGTGGCAGCTGACCTCGTAGGTGTTGCAATCGGACCTGACTTTGTCGGTGTCATGGCATACATCAGGTCGCGAAATGCGAGGTTAGGCGTGCCCACGAAGAGGTTGCGAGAATCTACCGTGAGGTGACTTTTCCGTGTCAATGCATGCTTCTGTGACTCACCCAGACTACTCTAGACGATCCTCAACATCCGCACCATCCGTGCCATGTCCCTGGAAAAAGTCCTGCAATCGCAATTTGACAAGGCCACATCGTGCTTCCCGTCTACTGGCGTTCGTGGCGCGTTCATCGAAGGATGCTCGTACGGTGTGGCGTCCGCACTCGTCTACCTCGCCGAAGCTCTTCTTTTTTATGTCAGCGCCGTTCTCATCGCCAACAGGACATATATGATCCAGGTTCTCGACCTCGTTGTCCTCACGGTCACGATCTGGAGCCAGCTCACGGCGTTTATACAACGGATCGCAAAGAGCGTGCAAGTGACGACCGATCTGATGCAATTCGTGATACTCACGACCGAGGGGACAAGCGAGTCAGAGGGCGTCCTGGGGCTGGCGATCGAAGGAGATCTCGTGTTGAACATGGTGTTCTTCGCGTACCCGACGCGGCCAGGTGCGCAAGTCCTCACGGACGTGCGATCCGTATCAAAGAGGGCGAGTGCGTTGCCCTCGTAGGCGCGTCTGGAAGAACGTTGCGTACGGACAAGAAGGAGACGATCGATGACACCTACCCCACTCACGCACACGCTCATTTTGATCAACACTGTAATAAATACATACAAGTTTTCTTTGCAATGGACATCGAGTTTATTGTGTGCTGTGTGCATGAGACATCATTGAAGGAAGAATTCCGAGGCCACAGTAAACAAGGAAATAATAAAAGTAAATAAAAACTGACGGTGCGTAGACGAAAAATGCCTACGACGTCGACGTAACGACTTTAGCGAAATATAGCGAGTAGAATTTACACCGGAAACCGAGACGATATGGAGAGTTGGAAGCCAAGGAAAGCTTTCCACTTACAGTGGAACGATAACAAGCCCGGGTACTAAATAACCCGAGCGCACGGACCAGCGCTGACAAGGAATGTTGGGCACTTACGTAGCGAGGTAGGTTACGCCTCATCCAGTAGAAAATTGAAATGGTATTCCAGATACCAGAGCTTTCTTCAAGCATTACCTGCGGGATCGCAGGCATTGTTGTTGCTGTTGTTGTCGTCGTCAAGCTGTCGCGGGGTCCCAATGTGAGTAAAACGGTTCAAGTTTCAACAGCCTCGAAGTTATTCACTTGTCACTTGGGATTTGAACTTCTTTCCAAGCTCGACGCAATTCCAACTGTTGGATCCAGGGGTATCTCGCCTGGTGCCTGGTGGGGTGGTTTAAACTACATTACCAACGCAGTCGATGTGATACAAGAAGGATATGCCGAGGTAAGAGACTGGACTCGAGCCTTGGATGCATGTTAAACATCAGAATATCAAAGCATAAATCTGCGCCATTCAAGATTTACGATCGTTTTCGATGGATAGTCGTTGTGAGCAAACGTGAGCACATAGAACAAGTGCTGCGTGCGCCCGAAGAAGTGCTTTCTATGGTAGAAGGTACAGACGAGGTCGGTGCCTGCCGCGCTGTCATGAGCGCAGTTAGATTGACTGTTCGTGCACAGCGAATCAACACAAGATCCACGCTGGGACACGAGATCCACGACAATCCTCTCCATATTGTAGCCCTTCGTTCCAGGTTTCCTCGAAATTCTATAGCATTGTGCCCCGAGATCAGAAACGAGATTTTCGCGGCATTCGATGAGGTGCTGGATCTTCCAAGCAACGGTGAGTTGTATGTTACATAAAGGGTTATCATGCGTTGATGTCGGGATCTAGAGTGGAAGGGTGTACTGGCACTGAATCTTGTGCAAAGAATTGTCTGCAGAGCAAGCAACAGACTATTTGTCGGCCTTCCGTTATGCATGTTTTATTATTATTACTGATCGCTCTTCGATTATTGAATGGTTCATCGCTGTAGGCCGCGACCCCGACTGGATTGATCTCAACATTCAGTACACTATTGATGTCGTCAAGACCGGGGTTTTACTCGGGATGTTTCCCAAATTCATGAGACCGTAAGTCGTTTCAACTGTTCACGGAGTGCTCACTTTATGAATCGGAGACTAGTTTAGCTGTCCGTTTTTTTTTCACAAGCATCAATAAAAATCTTGAACGTGGTCTGAAGCATCTCGACCCAATCATCGAAGAACGATTGAGGTGTATCGAAGAACATGGAAACGACGAGATGCCCGTCCGTTCATTTGTTTATTTCTTCGCCGGGTGGTATTTACCAGGATATTTCTTAGAACGACCTCCTCTCATGGGTGATGGAAGACGGAGGAAACTCAAAGCTAACACCACGTTTCTTGACAACCTTGATTTTATCCATCAACTTTGCTGCCATTCATGTAAGCATTGATCTTGTGGCCCTCAACTTCCCCTGATTGATCTACCTGCACCAGACTACTTCCATGGTGTGTCCGGATTAACTTGGCATTCATACCTAGTGTAACACTAAACACACCATTATGTAGAGCTTTACGCACATGCTCTTCTACCTCGCGGCAAACCCCCAGTATATTCAACCTTTGCGCGAGGAAGTTGAATCGGTCGTTGAAAACGATGGATGGTCGAAGGTTGCGCTGAATAAAATGCGCAAGGTCGACAGCTTCCTTAGAGAATGCCAACGTTTTGAAGGGGTATCTGCGAGTCGGTATCTTCTCCTTGTTGATTTCCGTCCTGATTATCCGACGCTTCTAGTATCCATCGTACGCAAAGCCTTGAAAGATTTCACGTTGTCGGATGGAACACTCATTCCGAATGGAACGCTGCTCAGTGTTGCCTCTCGATGTGTTCACCACGACGAAAAATTCTACGAGAATGGGAATGTATTTAAGCCCTTTCGCTTTGTTGACGAGTATGCACAAGATGAAGAAGTCACGAAGGCTCAGTTCGCCTCGACTGCCGTCGACTATCTCGTGTTTGGACATGGCAAACATGCATGGTACGGAGTTTTTTTTTTTCGTCTGCACCCATCGAACACGTTGGCTGATTCTCTTACCACATCAGCCCTGGTCGTTTCTTCGCAGCAAGCGAATTGAAATTAATGCTAGCGCACCTCGTCGTCACGTATGACGTTAAATTGGAGGATAACGCAACGCAGCCTCGTAGTTTGCATATGAGCACCTCGATCGTGGCTGATCCTCGTGCAAAGGTGCTGTTCAGAAAACGGGTTGGGTAATCGGTTTGAATTCCTCTGTTCCCTCAGTTTCTTGAACCATGTACAAGATACATGTATGATGTACAAACTGCTTTGTGTTATTGTCCGATTACGGACCTGTGACCAACTTATTCTTGAATGACTACTATGTATTCGTCCTCGGCATTACAGACCACGAGGCGCTACGAGAAGCTCAAGGATCAATAACATCAACCACAACGTGTACGTATTTGCGGTGCTCTACCTTCTAGAAGACGTCGAGGCTTTACCACGCATTCTTATCGGTCATCGATCATCGGTGGTGGGTGCAAACTCTCACACACAGGAACTGCGACATCATTTCACTTGAATCTGTGTACAGTTTACAGCAAAAAGCTATGACAATACTTGTGACACAGGATGTTCCAATCTAGGCTTCGCCACCTGGAATCTGCTCACGACGAACTTCGAAGTAGGCATGGCAACAGCACACAAGAGAACAAGGAAACAATACAGAAGTTCTTGAAGGATTCTATGGGACAGGATCATGTTATTTGTGTGACACGGCACAGCGGTTTGTGGGGCCATCTTCCGACGATGTCAAGCCACGACTCGTGTCCCAGCGGATATATAAATTCCTTGGTGCACCCTTGCTTGTTTCATCCCAGTTCCTTGATTCCTATGAAGAATATACCTCTCACTCCCAAGCTGGAGATGCGAGCTCGTGACAACACTGGCTCGTCGTCATTCACGCATATTCCCGAGTCCCCCGACTCCGTCCCCGTCGATACCTCGACGAGTAATCATGTCCACCATCATACTAACGGTGTCCATGATCACTCGAACGAGGAGGTGGGGGTTGGTCTCGCCGGTACCGATGACACTGACAATCGTAGAGCGATGCTGCAAGTCATTAATCGTCTGCGCGATACGGGGTGAGATGTCCTCTAAACGAAATCATCTTCACGGAGTGCTTATTTTTGCGTGCAGCGTGCAAACGGACATTGACTTGCCGATGATCGCGGTCATCGGGAATCAGAGTGCAGGCAAGTCGTCCTTGATCGAGTCCATCTCCGGCATCACGCTTCCGCGGTCCTCGGGAACATGCACTAGGTAAGGTCCCTGCCTTTAAATGCCGCACCATGCTGATTTTTGTGCAGGTGCCCTACCGAGTGCAAGCTTTCTCAATCCGATTCGCCATGGAAGTGCCTGGTGAAACTCCACTTTAGCACCGACCCCAATGGCGTACCTATCCCCGTAAACATTATTTCTTTCGGCGGTCCTATCACCTCCAAATCCCTTGTTGAGGATCGAATTCGACGTGCTCAACGCGCCATTCTCAACCCATCCGAAGATCCCAACAGGTTTCTTCATGAAGATGATTTATTGTCGGATGAGAGCGACGTCGAAGTTTCATTCTCCAAGAACTACGTCTCGCTTGAGATAAGTGGCCCACAACTGACCGATCTCTCGTTTGTGGACCTCCCTGGTCTGATCGCAAGCGTCGGGAGAGGAGGCGACGGGCGTGACATTGAGCTCGTCAAGTCCTTAGTGACTTCTTACATAGAGAAGCCAAGCTGTGTTATTCTACTGACCGTTGCATGCGAGAGTGGGCATTCATGCTTTCATCTACACTCCAGAACTCTGATGATTTTCCCCTCATCCAGCCGATTTCGAGAATCAAGGCGCGCATCATCTAGCAAAACTGCACGACCCTGATGGGAAGCGAACCGTCGGTAGGTGGTCGTTGATGGCGCCTTCTTTGCACCTAACCAATCCGTGCCAACAGGTGTCCTTACCAAACCCGATCGTATTCAGCCGGGCGACGAACACTCATGGCTCAAAATCCTTCGAAACGAAAGAGAACCGCTTCTGAATAACTGGTATTGTGTCAAACAGCCCTCGACGCAAGACGTCTCGAGGGGAATAACTTGGGAAGAGGCACGTAAACGAGAAAACGGATGGTTTGCTGCTACGCAACCGTGGTCTACCCTCGAGCCGCAGTACCAGCAGTTCTTGAGAACAAGTAAGCTCACGGAGAGATTGAGTCTTATCTTGTCAGAGCTCATCGCAAAGCGGTACGTGAGTCTGTGGATCTGGCATCCGTTTCTGATGGATACGTTCACAAAGGCTCCCGAAGATCCAGGAGGAACTGATGAATACCATCCTTGATACGGATCAAAAACTGAGCGCTCTGCCGACAGCGCCGTCTTCGGATCCTGTATCCGAAGTATTTCAATTGCTCCGAACTTTCGAACGCGACCTAGATCGCCGTGTTGAGGGTACGCCAGAGGAGGACGGAATACTCCAAAAGATTCGACCACACCAGGAAGTATTCAGGTATTCCATTCGAAGGACTGCTCCAAACTTTGTCCCTTGGGGAAAGGATACGCAAAAGGAGCTAGACAAGCCGTCGTTTCTGGTGAATGAGGGTGTAGATGACGCCGTGTCTGCATGGAACGCTCGTACTGAGGATAAGATCTACATCGACGAAGTTCTAGCGAGAGCAAAAACGTAGGCTTTCTGATTACATATTTTGATAAGTTATCTTGACGGAACTTTCCAGCGCGCGCACAAGAGAGTCGCCGGATAATTACCCCTTCGTTGTTCAGCGCTTCTATATCAAGGAAGTCACGAAAAAATGGCAGGTTCCAGCAATGCTCCTCTTTGGCGAGGTTTATTCGATTCTGAAAGAGGATCTCGAGAAACTTGTCGAGCGCCACTTCGCGCTCATGGGCAACGGAAATGCGAAACGGTCCATTTTGTAAGTGACAGAACCATCGATTGGTAAAAGACTGAACCTGAAATAGGATGATTGTTCATGAACATCTCGCCATGGCTGCCCAGCGAACAAAGGAAAGGATCCAGTGGTTGCTCGACGTCGAAGGGAACCCGACGACATTCAATACGCACTACTACAACGACTACAAGGACAAGTTTTTGGGTTACTACAGGGGAGCCCGGGGTGATGATAATCTGGCGGAAAATCTTCGGCTCACACTGTCGAGCCTTCGAGACAACAATAACGGCACACTGAGTAGAGTCCTCTCCGGCTTGGCCGAACTTGGGGTCTCCGCTACAGAGACCGACATACCCAAGTTGCTTTCACCGGATCCGATGGAGGCAACTCTCAACATCATGGCGAGCGTTCGGGCGTACTTTCAAGGTAGAGTCAGACCCACGAGGTGTAAACTCGAACTGATCGTGATCATCTGCAGTCGCCTACAAACGGTTCACAGACATGGTTCCGGTGGCGATCGACCATGAAATGGTGCTTGGACTACGGAACGGAATCGATAAGTTCCTTCACGAGGAACTCAAGATCACGGGAGTGGAAGCGCTGAAGCGCTGCAAAGGAATGCTGGAGGAGCCGATTCACGTCGCGTTGCTTCGTCGGGAGATTTTGGAGAAGAGAAAGAGGCTGGACGCGGCACGAGAGAAGTTGAGGGAGGTGATGTGAGGGCCTGTCATGTTTAATAACTGCTGTAGCGTGTCCAGTGTACTGTTTGTCGGATACCAATCAAAGTTTTGTGTAGCTGAGTGCAGTGAACAATTGCCAGCCTGAGCAGTTGCCGCGGAGCCAATTACGTATTTCTGCCCTTGTTGAACCAGAACGCCCGATTTGGCAAAGTACGTCCATCTGCATGCACCTCCCGTTGGAAATCCTACTCGCCATATTTCGCTATTTCGATGCCATAGACATCATTCGTATACGCAGAGTAAGTGTCATGTATCTGTGTAGACATTCTCTCGTGCTGTTATCAGTCCATATCCCGAAAATCCTGTGTATCGATGCTGAACACAATTACTCTCAGGTCTCTCGACGTCTCAATGAAGTTAGTCGCCGCAGGGACGTGTGGCGCGACGCTTATCACAATGCAAATTTTCACCGTCCTCCGGGCCCATTCCCCTATCAGTCTGCGCGTGATTTGGAGAATGTACTCTGCCGCAGCTTTCGTCTTTCCCGAAACCTGCAGCGAGGTGAAGGTGCCGCGAAAAGCGTAAAGCTAAAAGAGGTCAGGGGTGTGTACGCTTGCCTCTGCGTTAACCTGGTATTTGGGCGGTTTCTTCTGGTTGTTCACCCCAAGAAAGTCTGTTACTATGACCTTGGTCCCAACGCTCCCACCAGTCCCAATATCATTTATAAACCAACAGCCGGGTGGATCCACAATTTTCAACGTGCTGGTGCCGTTGATGCAGAAGGTCGACCATTCATGTGCGTGATCATCGAGGAGTTGAAGTCACAAGGCTCGTATGACATGTACGTTTTCACCTTCGTTGTAATTGAGATTGCTGACACTGGCACTAGTTCCATATATTTGCTGAACGTCACGGCGCAATCTGAACTTGCATTGGACCTCCTTCACCGCTTTGAGAACAATGGCAGAGACGTTTGCGCTGTTGACTCTGGTCCACGTGTCATTGTTGTTCAAAATCATAACCGCATTGATACTACGTATATTCTCGCAATGGACGTGCACACACGCACGCTGTTTTCACTCCCATCGTCTCTCTATAGGTGGACTTCGGACATGGTGAGCACTTTTGTTCTTTCCCCAGATTTAGCGCGGCGGTTGATGTCTAGTATAACGTAGCAGCAAGGGTTTAGTGCCATAGACCCGCTCAAGTGCATCTCGACGTCAACTCACCTTGTCTTTGTGGGGACACTCTACTACGACGCTACTGGGTGGATCGCATGCTTCTGGGCATTTATGCTTCCACCTCCGGGTACTCGTGAATATTCCACATCTCTCAGCCTTTCACACAGCGGTACTATTCCCCGCATCACAGGAATAAACATGGTGCTCCTCCAAGACGCGATCGTTGACCCAAACACGCAAGATACTTTGATTACCATGCAAGTGGAGCAATTCGAGCCTTCTGTTCCTAACCACCCCTACGAGATAAAATATGGCACCCTCCGTTTGGTTAGGTCTCAGAATGACATTGGCACTATCACATTCGAACCGCTGGGCTCAGTTGGCAGCCGGTCCTTGGGATTCAACGTACCCGCTCATCCGTCTTTTGACGGAACTGGCCAGATATTTTACCAGGCACCTAACATCCATAGTAACTGCATCTTTTCGCTCACGTACGACGTCCGGAGGGATAGTGATAGCGGTGAGCCACCCGCTGAAGCCGAGATAATTGTACACGGTCACGTTTTAGACCCTGACAAGCCGGGGGAGATCTTAGACTATGATCCCTACACTGGCCATATATGCGTCCAATTTCTTGTAGCGGAGCCTTATTTGGAGATTTTAGACCTTGCTGTGTAGGTGACACCCGACCCTGTAAGCATCGCGCCCCGTTTACTTATTATCGACATGCAATCACCACTGTACAGTGTGTGCACATGTATACCATTGTGTAATATTCACTGAGATGTCACCATCCTAGGCTGAATGGATTACCATTCGTCGGTACTTGCATCTCATCATATAGCTCTACATCAGTTTTTACAAAGATTTTTCTTTTTCTTTTTGCAGTCCACTATCTTATACCCTTGCTGGCTCCTAACTTGAGGGAACCGTCTTGGTATGTGAATTTTTCTAGATTTCCTCATCTCACAACACTCACTCAACACTTGCTAAGACCCCCCGCTCAGTTCCAGCATTGTCATCTCTCATTGCCAAGTATCCGCTCCTTTTTCCAGATTTAAAAACTGTCACTATTCGCATCGGTGGTCACAATTGCGCATATCCCATGCTCGTTATTTTCCTTTCTGATGCCATCCATCTCCAAAACCACGTTATGATCAGCTTGTTTGAATCCAGAACAATAATACCAGCTGAGGCAAGAGTCAGAAATAAGTTCGTCAGAATGTATGCAACATACGATGCCAATGGGATAAAGTAGTCCACTGGCACGTCGTTGTGGTGGAACATAAAGGGAGGACGCGAACAACCTGAAACAAACAGCCTTTGATCGTCACGGTATGTAACGAGCCGTTGTACTGGCACGTGACGGTAACAATCTTATCTACCACAGGCGTTCACAACCTTGGACGCACCGTCTAGGAGGCGGCGGTCTAGCCGCATTCGAACGACAGCGAGAATCGCAGCGTTCTCATCAGAGTTATCAAGAGCCCAAGTCGACCATCTCCAGTCACAGCTTGCCCAATTTCGCACCGCGCTCACCCACTTCGCCAAAATCCACCGTGAGTCGATATGGCGTGACCCAAACGTTCGTCATGAATTTCAACACATGTGTGCATCGATTGGCGTCGACCCGCTCGCTGGACCTCGAAAAGGTGATTGGTAGGCAGAGTTACTCGGGATGGGGGACTGGCAGTACGAGCTAGGGATCCAGATTGTGGACGTGTGCGTGAGCACGCGGGAACGCAATGGCGGTCTTATAGACATGGAAGAGCTGGTCAGGATGGTCAGCCGACTCCGAGGGGTCGAGAGTGGGGCGATAACTGAAGAAGACGTTATACAGAGCATCAAGACGCTTCAACCTCTCGGCGCTGGCTACGAGGCAATGGACGTCGGAGGAGGGAGGAAGATGGTGCGGAGCGTAATGAAAGAGCTGGACGAGGACCAGGGGATCATTCTCACAGAGGCTCAGGTAGAGGGGGGTAGGATTGTCGAAGAAATCTTGGTGACCCGGCGCGGGTGGACGCATGAATGTGCGAAAGCGGCGCTAGAAAATATGTTGCTTCGCGACGGACTATGTTGGCTTAATGCTCAGGACAAGCTCCACGGAAGATCATACTGGGTCCCTTCTGCAATGCGGTGGGATGAATAAAAGGGTACGCTGCGGTTCAGCTCTTTTGCTGAAGTCTGATTATCAGACAAATATTACAGTAAGCATTTGTTTCCAATACTTGAACTTGAGATTGACACGTTTCCTCAAGACATGTAATGCAACAATTCCACCACCATATGATCAAGTTAATACGCAATACCGTCGAATCCTAGGACATGAGCACTCTTCGGGAAGGTGACTCGGATGACTAGAAATATGGCACCGAACGCAATTCCGATCCTCTCCCTGTCCGCGCGTTCCGAGGTCCGTAAGCAAACGCGAACGTCGTTCCTCTCCTCACGGTGTCTTCCAAAGTTTACGCGGGGAGAGAACGTTGCTGCGGATACTGCGGAATTTATTTTGTTCACGATGTCAAGGGACTTCATGAACGAAAATTTGCAATGATGCACAGTTGTATGTTTGAAACATCGGAACAGGACGGGCACGACGCGGAAACATTCACATCAAGGGCATCGCTTGACGTGTATATGCGAGGAGTTGTTGCTCTATGGTTGTCGTTCATCTTTGTGTCCATTCGGATTCGATGAAGCTTGATGAAGAACTTCACGGGTCTCAAGGAGAATCTTGTTTCATGTAGAAGGTGTGGGTAATGTGGTTTCTCTATTTTCAGATAGAAGGTATTGGTGGTAACAAGTGCCAACAGAGAATTTGCTCCGTTGATGGGCGTTGAGCTCCGGAATCTATCTGAGTTTCAAATGTATGATGCAACTTGGAGGAAAGGTTTGCGCTGCGCAAGTGTAGTTGAGCTCTATCATGGACGCACATGAAGTAAATGCTCAGCGTGAATTATACTTTCTTTCAGCTATGACCGCATACGTATGTGAGTAGTTACTTCCTTACTGAGTGGATCGGCATTAACTTTGGCACTGAGCGTCTCACTTTCGGGGTGCTCTGAACCCATCTCGACAATGCCTTGCTTCCTCCATGCTAGGCCGTGTCTCATCTCGTCCATTTTTAGAGAGGCACATCAGAAGCTTATTCAGAACCAGATTTCCGTCAAGTCGATTCTCCTAATGTCATCGAAACCTTCTTTCATATGTCGAAATCTTATCTATCTCACTTGCAAAACCCAGGTGTCAGGCTTTTTTTGGACTCCACATTCTTCCTTGCCCTGCTGCGCATTGGATTCCGATGATCCACGTCGCAAATATTTTTGGTGCCACCATCTCAATACTGGCGAATATTTGTTTGTATAAAGCGTCGACTGACCAACGAAACACATCAGGGACTTCAGTCGAAAACCCCCTCTCTTCTGTCGCTCGCAGTCAGCTACCTCACTTTCATCCATCATGCGTTTTGCCAAGTCTTTCGTTGCATTCGTCTTCCTCAGCATTGCTACGGCGTCTGTTATTCCACAGATTGCTGATCGCGACAACGCGGTAGGCGATCTCTCCGTTCGCGCAGATACCACTGTAGAGGACAAAAAGGGTCACCATCACCATCACCACCCTCCCCGCGGCGCCATTGAGGACGATGAGCATGACCTGCTCGTTCGTACTGCCCCCGAGCCGGACAAACATAAACACAAACACCACCCCCACCCTCCTCGTGACACTGCTGAGATCGGTCTTGACGCTCGTTCCACTCCCGAGGCTGACAAGTATAAGCACAAGCATCACCACCACCCTCCTCGTTTCATTAAGGAGGCGGACCAGAAGGAAGGCCTCGCTGCCCTTCCTGCGTAGTCTCGTAGTGCAGCCGACACAGTAGCCCAAGAAGTGTCAAGGTAGGCATTCTACTGCGAAGCTATTCAGGATACAACTAATCTCCTCCACTGTGCAGTCGACGGTATCTTTGTAAAGTCGTGTTCTTGTTTTGTAAATTTTTTTGCTTCCGAATATGTACTGTGAAGTCGAGGTAGTGGAAAAACAAGAGTAGTGTTCTAGTAAAGTTTCTTGACCAGATG
>JBBPLE010000668.1:0-16629 GCA_038089675.1 Boletales sp. KT-2023b | reverse complement strand
CTATGCAACAAACTGGATTCTTTGTTGTATCATTCTTCATAATATGGTGATTCATTTTGAAGAGCAGCGATATGGCAGATCATCTCAAGAAAGAGTGGCCTCAGAGAATTGGGCAAGAGAAGAAGGACAGTCAGCATTAGATGACAATCAGGATGGTATGGATATCTCAGATGAAGAGAGGCCTGGGCATGCTTTTCGCCTTGGGCTGATGGACCATTTGTTATATAGAACAGCCTCATAATATTGATACATGAGGCAAGTACAACAAATGTGCTACAAAAAACCTGCTACACTAAAGGACTATGTAATTAAGGATGATTTGTATCTACACCCTTCATCTGCAGTGTCAGACAAAGAATCTTGGCCTCAGCAATTTTTGCCTTGGCAGCCTCTGCAAGGGCATGGGCCTTGGCTTCTTCCAGATGCAATTCCACCTCCTTACCCTCCATGGTTTGTCTGTGAATTGGATCAGCATTCATGCATTCATACTGCAGCCTGTCTTGCTCAAGCTTGAGCTGCTGCTCTTTTTCAACATGGCTGAGCTTCATCGACAAATGGTGATTTTTTTGCATGGCAAGTGCGACACGGCTGGCATTTGAGCTGCCCTCAGCTTCAGCGGATATCTGGGATACTGCCTCATTGAGCTCAAGGTGTATCCATTTGCCTAAATGATTATTAGTTTTTTTTTTTTTTCACTGGTACTTACTTGCGATGGTGGAATTTGATAGCGACGATATAGGTGAGTATAACTGTGGTTGTGTCTTACCACCACATGATGATGGTGTGCGGGAGGGTGCACGAGACGGTGTGGATGATGGCATGCAGGAGGGCAAATGAGATGGCGCGGGGGAGGGAGTGTGAGATGGCACACAGGAGGGGGCATGAGATGGCGCGTGAGATGGTGTGCGAGACAGCGCATGAGATGGCATGCAAGATGGCACATGAGACAGTGCATGAGATGGTGCATGAGATGGCATTTGGGAGCTGCTGGCCCACATGGCCATGAACCGAAAACCATCGCCATGGGAGTTATAGTCCCCATGGCCACCACTCTCACTGCCATGATCACTGACAACTCCAAAATTGCCAGGGTCACTGTCATCGTTTTCGAGTGGCTCTGGTGGGGCCTAAAAGTCTTTGCTAAATTGCGTAAATATACTGGGCATTTGGCACATACCTTATGCTTTCCCTTTGATGTGGTGGGTACCTCATATTCCAAAACTTTGTCCATGTTGACTGACTTGCAGTTGACCTCCTCTCGAATCGACCCCATTTCCATGTCCTCAACACCCATGAAGGGCAGGCTTGGACTTGGGGGGCGATATCCAATGGAATGGATTGGGCTGGGGTGATGTGTGGTGTTGGCGGTGTTGGCTTGAGGGGGAACAGTGGGACTAGCCCTAGATGACTGATACATGGTGGGGGGTGGTTTGAAATTGAATTGGTTCACCACATGGAATTGCTGGTGTGTTGCAGGAGCAAATTGGGGGGACTGGGGGGACTGGGGGGTGACAGGAAGATGATTGGAAGTGGATGGGTACATGCCTGAGGGTAGCTGGTATGCAGCAGAAGCTTGTTGCGGATGAGGGGAACGCGAACTGGTTGGATGTGGCTGATATGAGACCGGGGGTGATGAGTTGATCTGATCAGTCGTATGATCAGTCGTGTCACTACCGAGAACGGTGTTGAGGAATTGCGAGCCACATGACTTGCCAGGTCATGAATTTGTGACTTTTGCAGTGCAATTCAGAAGTCCCTTCCAGATCGGATAGAGATTGTCATACCAGGGAAAGTCACTGGTTGTTTTCGCTTGTGGATTGATGGCAGAGTCGACGCCAGGTACAATACCATGGCCAGTGCTGTGGAGCACCTTATACTGCTCTGTGAACTTGCCACGTAGGCTACAACAAAATTAGTTGAAAATAACATGGATTGGAACATGTACTAGCTGATGTGGTTCATCACTGAATGAGTGAATTTCTTTGGTTGTGCAGAGTATCATTCCATCCAGTTAGCATCACTTGCAAAGATGCACTCTGCAAGGACTCCATAAATTACCGATTTATCCTTGCTGGTCAGCCTGTCGTCAGGTAGTCGGTCTGTTAGACTTTGTTCATTTTTGTTGATCAAGAATAGAATGGCACAGTCGGTGGGCTTGCTCTTGAGGGCTGAAATGAGAGTGGAGGTTTGTGCATGTGTCCAGTGGATGGTGAATTTTTCCTCTATGGGGGGAATGATGCTAGTTGCAACTGGTTGATTGCAGCTGGCTTTTGAGCCACGCCCATGTCCTCTGCCTGAACCTGGATTGTGAGGGAGAGAACCGGAAGAAATTTGACTCATCCTGTGATTGTAGGGCCTGCTACAAGATGCACACAAAGTTGTTGGCAAGTGAGTGAGGGCCTGTAGTCTCGCAGACCATCTGATAGGTGCATGTTGAGCAGGCATTGTTTTTTAGACTCCGAAGCGGCGATGTGCAGATATCAGGCTATTCAGACCTCAGTCAGAATGGGATTCATAGCCTGTCATGACTTAGTCAGAAATTCTCAGAATTATGCATGAGTGGCTCTTATATTTTTCATTCCACCATGCTTGGTGTACCACAATACCCTGGTCTTAATGTGTGAGTCTATGTTATCACCCAAGTGACAGGCTTTTTCTTGGTTATGCTGAGATCAATACAGAGAGCAACATGAACCAGCATGGACAGGCAGGTTTTTCTTCCAACATGGTGAGCATTCTTGGGGGCATCCATGCTGTGAACATCATCATCAACATTGGACCCATGACAGGACATACTGTATGGAAGGCCACAGATGTGGTGACATGCCTGGATGCTTGCTGACTGAATTTGTCAGCAGGGTTGTCCTGATGAGCATGAAATGTCATGTCCCTTCTACTTGATGTTCCTCTTCAAGGATTTGGTTTATTTATGGCACCTGATGTAGACAGATGTGTACCACTGAGCAATCTTGTTCAGATCAATGCCAAGAAATGATAAACTGTTATGATGGTCTGGCTCAGTCCACAGCAGGCAGTGAGTGAGTACCTCATATTTTATGTGTGTACATTTGCATTCCATAGGTGAAGCTTTCATACAGTGCTAGATTACACATTGGAAAAAAAGCAAGGGTGAAAGCATTCTTTAGATAGAGGCACTGTGTGCTAGGCTGCAAAATCAACTCAGCATGGAAATACTAATCTATTTGACTACCCACAGATTGGATGTTTCATGATCACATCCATGATAAGCTTACACCTTGTCTGTGGATTTGCAGCATGATAATGGTCATAGAGAGCTTCAAGATCCTTGGCCACCTGTGCAGATATGCCAGATGTGTGGTATTTTTTTGTGGCCACATTAAATGGATCAGCGTGCTTGGCTTGGACAAGGAAAAATGAATATTGAAGAACAAGTGGAAGATCTAGAAAAATATGAACATTGCTCAATAATAAGTTTGCATGACATGCCTATTCCCTGTTGAAGGATACTTTTCCATGTGTGCCCTTTTGGCAGAACCTGAAGAACATATGTTTGGTTAATGAATGACCATCATATAACAAATACATCACATGGAAGTGGTGCATGCTAGAGGATGAAATCTATGGAACAATGATCTAAGCAAAATACAAAACTAATTGCATTGTAAGCACAAATCAACTGAGAGCTCTCAGTTTGCAACACCTGGATAAGATTAGCCATTCAAGTTAACAAATTAAAAAAGCAAACCAACTGTCTAAATATAAAGATACATATATAACAGGTTTCAAACAGAATGAAGAAAAAACACATAGGGCCAGAGTGAATACAAAACTGTGATGAAAACTTGCCAAAAAAACCATGGTTTTTGGTACTGTGTTTTTTTGAGTCTTGGCAATTATTCAGGCAGAACTTGAATGCCTGATACCTCATGTAACAATTTGAGGTTGCACTGTCCTGAGTGTTGACATGGCAGGACAGTCCTTGCCATCCAGCAAATCCAAATGCAAGAAATCTGCCAAATCTACAATCCCATCAGCCTCATGGAATGAGGCTGAGATGAAGGCCTTGATTGACCTGGTGTGTACCCACAAGGGTGAAGGTGGGCCAAATCTTAACTTCAAGATGACTTTCTGGCAATCTGTATCAGCATCTGTGGAGTTGACACATCCAGAGAAGGGAGGACCAAAGACAGCAGCCTCTTGCAAAGAAAAATGGAACCAGGTACATGTATTTTCATGATCTACCACTCAATCTGTCTTATTGCTGATTAGCTTAGGAAAACATTTGATGTTGTTCACAAGCTTGCAACCAGCACATCTGGATTCATGTATCTGGAAGTGCTTGGGGCCAACATTGGTGACAAGTCTGAAACCATCTGGACTAGCTACATTGATGTATGTCCAACAATTTCATTTCAAAATCCATCTCAATTTCATTCATGTAGCATAACCCCCTTGCTGCCCTGTTCAAGAAAAAGGGATGGGTATATTACAACCAACTCAAGGCATTTGTGTCATCTTGCAACAATCATGCACACAGTTTTTTCGCAACACATGACAATCAAGCTGTATCAGTTGAGGAAACACAAGATGCTGGCACACAATCCTCTGGATCCAGTGATGACAGTGCTAGTAGTACCAGCACATTAGGAACTGTTGGCACCATTTTGACAATTCCATTAGCTCCTGCAGGCATTCCTGATCCTCCCCCTCTGCTGATCTCACCATCTACTCAACTGATCCCCCCTCCACTTCCCACCCTGTCTGGATTACATCCCCCCCTGCCACACTCTGGTTCTCCTTCCACATCCAACAGCAGCCTCATTGGCTCTTGACCTGAACCCAGTGAAAGGTCTGTGGGAAAACACAAAGCAATGAACACCATATTGATTGTTTCATGCACCACTTGATCAGGATCCAGCCATTTGTCTCAGAAGCACCATGTTGGCACAGTCAATCTAGCTATTGATCATGTTGGTGATGAATTACACTCCATCAATGACACATTTTGGTCTAGCATTGCAGCATTTGGTGAGGCTATATCTAACCTCCCCCCTCCCTCATACCACCAGGTTGTCCAAACCCAAGCCATGGGTCCCTCCCCCACAAAACAAGATCCTACTAGTAGCACCTGGGCCACAGCAATCAAGCATCTCATCAACCTTGAAATATTGAATGCTGAAGAATGTGTGGTGATAATCAAACTGTTCAAGAAGAATTCAGAGTATGTGGACATGTACCTGCTCCTCTCTGAGGATATGTCACCACAACACACTGGCATTCAGGTCAAATGGCTCAAGAGGAAAATTTTGGAGGCCAAGCAGGTAGCAGGTCCAAGCTGATCTCATTGTTGTACAATGTATTGTAGTTGTGAATACATTGTTTGTCTACTGATATGGAGTGCTACTAATTGCCTTGTACACATGCAATGGGAATTCCCCTTCTCACCAGTACTTCTGGGTATTTATCCCACATTGCAGCTGCAAGCTGATCGCATTTGGTGGCCATGATGTTCCAGTCTCTGGTGGTCAGAACACCACTAGTGAGCATTCCATAAATCCCCTCAAGTTCCAGGTCATCCTGTACCACTGATGACTGATTGGAAATCATATGCTCAAAATCCACCAACTCTTCACCATCAAATGTCCAAATGATGTTGTGAATACAACAACATGCAGGTGGAACATGAGCTTGAATGTCCATAGAGAATTCAAGAGGGATGACCAGAGTCCAGAAGCAATGCTTGACAACACTGATGATCTGTTCAATAATATTTTGGAGCTGGGAATGGTATAGGTTGAAGTATTCTCAACAATTTCCTGAACTTGTTCTTTCTTGTTAGTAGAATAAATTGATAGAGACAAGGTGTACTCACTGAAGACAAACCCATCCCCACTCTTGAAGGTGATACCACTTGCCACAGTAGGGCACAAGTAGTTCGGGGCACAGGGGGAAGCCAGCATCTGCAAGATAATACTTGCCTTGAGGTATTGCAAGGTCATTGATTTGTGCATCATGGTAGATGGACATGTCTGCAGATGACCCTGCTGTGCTGCTATATACATAGGTGAACTTGAGGTTGAAGTTACAACATACAAGACAATTTTGTGAGGTAAAGCCCTTTCTATTTCAGTTGGTTTCATGTTTATTGGCTGATGGGGTACATGCAATATGTGTACCATTGATGGCACCAATAGCATCTTTGAAAAAGGGGAAGAACAGATCATCATTAGCAATGAATTGTGGTGTTGGATCATCCACACAAGGGAGCTGGACATGTTTTGTGTATATTGGAGGGGAGGAGAAAGCATCAAGCATTATTTTGAAATATCTGTTGGTTCTATCAGTATCTTCATTGTTTACTTAAAATGACACACTTAGAGATCATCTGATTCAATCATTGGAAGTGCTTGGCAACATGCCTGCCTGTCAGCCCAGTTACACACATGTATAAAAAAATGGCCAGCTGCTCTTCCAGCTTGACCCCTTTTCTTGAATCCATGTGCCCAATTGCCCATAGCTTAGTGATGAGGACTTGAAAGACATGTTTGTGGACACCAAGTTCAGCATGGATCCACTCTGGGTGTCCATATAGGAGCTCCTTGACCCAGCCTGCACCTGTGAGAATTGATGTATGATAGGGAACTGCTTCCTCCCTCTGGGTAGCTAATACAATAGCTTGAGAGGCTGTTGCAACCACTGCAATGATGAGTTCTGCCACCTGCTTCTGATATAGGACTAGCAGGGTCCATACTTGCTTGCTATAGGCCTGTGCCTCATCCTCATCCTCATCATCAATGGTAAAATCTACACTGATCAGTAGTGCACTAAGAAATGACTTCAAAACCAACCTTCTTCATATGCTTTATCCATCAATGCATCCTTTGGGGGTTTATGAGGTGTCAAGCTCTGCCTGAATAATCCAAAAACTGTGGTTTTTTTGGCAAGTTTTCACCATGGTTTTGTATTCACTCTGGCCCTTACTCATTAAATAAATGATGTCTTGATGTGAGAAAAAAATGTGTTTCAAAATATTTGCTTACATTCTAAATAAAATAAAACATGACAGCAATATCACAAAATTGAAGAAAGGCTTACCAGCTACATAAATAATATTATATGTAGCATTTAGAAAATAGAATTATTAGTTTGAAATAACAAAGGAATATTAGAATCCAAATCATATATTTCTTAAAGATAGAGTGTAGTAGTGAGATGAATATTCATTTTTGTTATCATAGAGCACTCATTGGGTATAGATGGTAAGACCACTTACATGCTATGAATGGAAAAACAGCAAATAAATGGACATACAGTAAGAAAATGTAGACTTCTGATGCACATCAGACCACTTACTCCCTATAAAAGAAAGAGCAGCAGAAAATACACCATGCAAAAAATGAAGACTTCTGATGCACATTAGAACACTTACTAGCTATGAATGGAAGAGCAGCAGAGAAAGGTCATGAGAAAAATGTAGATTTCTGATGCACATTAGCCCACTTACTTCCTATGAATGGAAGTGTAAGAGAAAAAGGATCATGAGAAAAATGCAGACTTCTGATGTGCATCAGACCACTTACAAACTAAGGATGGAAGAACAGCAGGGAAAGGGCCATGAGAAAATTGCAGACTTCTGATGCACATCAGACAACTTACTCCCTATGAATGGAAGAGCAACATAAAAGAACCTATGAGAAAAATGCAGACTGCTGATACACATCAGACCAAGAGGAGCAACATAAAAGGGCCATGAGGAAAATGCAGACTTTTGATGCATATCACACCACATACTGGCTATCAATGGAAGAGCAACAGAAAAAGGGCCATGAGAAAAATACAGACTTATGATGCATGTCAGACCACTTACTCCCTACATATGGATGGAAAGGCAGCAGAAAAAGAAGCCATGAGAAAATGCAGACTTCTGATGCACATTAGACCACTTGCTAGCTATCAATGGAAAAGCAGCAGAAAAAGGGTCATGAGAAAAATGCAGATTTCAATACACATCAGACCACTTACAAGCTATGAATGAAAGAGCAGTAGAAAAAGGGCCATGAGAAAAATACAGACTTTTGATGCACATCAGACCACTTACTTCCTATGAATGGAAGTGCAGGAGAAAGGGGGCCATGAGAATAATGCAGACTTCTGACATACAGTATATCAGACCACTTACAAACTATGAATGGAAGAACAGCAGGAAAAAGGTCATAAGTATAATGCAAACTTTTGGTGTACATCAAACCACTTATTTTCTATCAATGGAGGAGCAGCAGAAAAAGGGTTATGAGAAAAATGTAGAATTCTGATGCACATCAGACACTTACTCTCTATGAATGGAGGAGCAACAGAAAAAGGGCCATAAGAAAAACACAGACTTCTGATGCATCAGACCACTTACTGGCTATGAATGGAAGAGTGGCAGGAAAAGGGCCATGAGAAAAATGCAGACTTCTGATGTACATCAGGTGCTTACTCTCTATGTATAAATGGAAGAACAGCAGAAAGGGGTCATGAGAAAATGCCAACTTCAAATGCATATCACACCACTTACTGGCTATGAATGGAAGAGCAACAGATAAAAGTGTTGAATGGACTCTGTGTTACATACATAGTAATTAGTTCACATGTCACATGTATTTACTTTCGAACTCAGCAGAGCTGAGTCCTAATTGATTCTTTACTCGATACCACCATCACCCATTGTAAGCTCCTCAAGCCCAACCAACCCAGGTATGTGAGAGACCTCCCTGTGTATGTAACACGCATACTCACAACAGGTTATGAGCCCTGAGTGGCCATCCAGCATTTAATGCAGGATACCCGCTCTCTCATCCTTACCTGACTGTTGGTCAGTGCGGATTCAGTTCTGCCTGCCATTCGGGTGCCTTTGGGGTGCGGATTAAGTTCCACCCCCGAATGGTGAACATTTTGAGCCGTTTGTGCAGATTCAGTTCCATCAAACACTTTGCAAAGCAAAAGCTGTGCAGAGCAGCCGCTCTCCATCTCAAAACAAGGGGAGACTATGTCCCCCAAGTTTTCAGGCTCTGGACGTTCAGTGACGCAGTTCTAACCCGTCCCTTTTACTTCTTGTTTAAGGTACCAATGCTAATGTTCATCCCTGCCAGACCACCTACCATGTCTTCCACCTCCCTCTCCACCATCATCAAGCTCAATGGCACGAGCTACCATACCTGGCAGTCCCAGATGGACGATTACCTTCGTTCCATCGGGGTTTACTCTTGCATCATGAAGATTTGCCCCTCCATCCCTGTCTCTCTCCCAGAGATAAAGGATAGCACCACTGGGCATGTCACCCAGGCTGCCTACACTCCCCCGGCCGACGAGGTCCGTCGTGCCAAAGAGAAGCAGGAGGACTGGGACAAGGACAACAACAAGGCCACTGGCACAATTGCGCTCACCTGCGAACATCATGTTCGTGAGTGCAGCATCAACTTCAGCAACCATGCCAAAAACATTCTCATTGAACTTGAAAAACGGTTTGACAACCCCACCATCTCCTCCGCGATCATGGAGTTTAAAGCCCTCATGGGCCTCCAAATCCCCAACAACAACTCGCCGGTGTCGACGTTCTCAAAACTCAACACCCTCTTTTCTTGTCTCTTTGACTTCAGCTACCTGGTCGACAACAAAATAAAATCGTTGATCGTGATCTCCAAGATCCCCAAGTATGCCAACCATGTCACTGCTGCCATCGCTGCCACAAAGCCCAAGACAAACTTGGCAGGAGTTGTCATCAAGACAGTTCCTACTGTCGAGGAGATTTCCCAACAAGTAGAAGTGTCATGGCAAACATATGTGCAGCACCATCCTGCCAAGGACTCCTGGCCCCAACAGGCCAACAAAGTCAGCGCCGTCAAACAGCAGCAGGGGGAACCCCAGTTCTCCCAGCAGCAGCAACAGCAGATGCAAGGTGGTTCCTCCTCCAAGGGGAATAACCAGAAAGCACAGAAGGGTAACCGCTCTGAAAAGGGCGAAGAAAAGCGCAAGGAGAAGAAGAAGACCCACAAGGAGAAGAAGTAGGCAGAGGCTGCACAAGCCTCAGCCTCCTTCACCTTCACCTCCACAACCATCATCACCCCTGCCACCACCACATTTACATCGCCCATCCCTGACCCCCACTGCAACACGCATATGTTCAGCACGACCCATTATGGGCCACCAGCATTTCCTCTCACCAAGGAAACCATTTCCCTCACACAATGCCTTGAGGTCCCCGCAACCTCCTCCACTCTCCGCAACCTCAAACTGGTTGCATCCCGCTGCTCCAAGCGTGCTCGCATGGAGCAATCCCTCTCCAACTGCCTTTCCACCCCGCTTTCCACTTGGATTGCAGATGTTCCGCTTGCCGGAACCACTGGGATCATGGAGGTCAACGAGGACGTTGTAAGTCTAGGCAATGATGCCTATGACAAATACATTGAGGGTTTCTTCATGGAATCCACATCACAGTGCGTACCCTCCTTTTCTTCTACATCAGGTACTGACGCACAATTAAATTTGCCTCAGGTAAATTGTATGTACACATTTCCTGTAGTAGATAGTTCAAATAAATCTGCTACACATGAATTCGCACAGTGTGACACATGCAGTAAGGACAGCAAAGGAAAGGAAAAAACGCACAACCACAAGGTCCCATTGGACATGTGGCTGCTCGACTCAGGAGCTTTGGCTCACTTTTCACCTGATTGCTCAGACTTTGTCGAGTATCAGAAGTTCAACCAGCCCCAATGGGCTTCCACTGCCAACAGCTGATCACCTATTATAGGTAGAGGTACTGTTTTGCTAAGGTTTGGCAACCACATATGCTGCCTATCACCTGTCATGCACATGCCCTCATGTGCAGTTTGACTAGTATCGATGGGCACCCTCCTGCAGAACACCTGCCTCACGCTTTGCGCCAGACCTGGATACTTAACTATCTGGGACCAGTGCTTCAAGGAAGCTTATTTGGAGTTCCACAGTCATGGTGGACAAACCATGTATCAGCTTCGTGCCAAACCAATCTTCCCCAATGATGTACCCTCCAGCATGTCGTCACTTGCCTCTGAGATCAAATATGAACTCATGCACTGATGTCTCAGACATTCGTCCCCGGATGTCATCAGGCACGCCAAAAAGCACCTGAAGGGTTTTCCTGATGTGAAGATCCCATTGAAAACTGGCCTCTGTCAAGGGTGTCAGCTTGGCAAACAGCTGAATCATCCCTTTCCTCTTAGCGAGATGTGGGCAACTGCTCCCTTTGAGTTGATTCATTCGGACTTAAAGTCCTTCAAGGTAGCATCTTACTCAAAATATAAGTACGCAGTCGTCTTTTATGATGACTTCACATCAATGGCCTGGACCACCTTGATAAGGTCCAAGGATCAGACACTCCATGCAACCAAACAATGGTTTGCATTTGTCCGAAATCAGTATAACACTGTGATAAAACACTGGCAATCTGATGCCGGAGGTGAATACACTTCCGGCACCTTCCGGGATTTCCTGAAGGACAATGGAGTTAACATCCAACAGTCCACCCCATATGCACACCAGCAGAACGGGTGTGCAGAACGCCTAATCCATACACTAATGGACAAGGCACAGGCTATGCGGTTACATGCTTGCCTACCTCCCTCCTACTGGGAATGGGCTCTGCTTCATGCAACCCACATTTACAATTGGACCCCACAGCTTTGGCTGAAATGGGATACTCCCCTGACATTACTTAAGGGGGAGAAACCATCTGTTGAACACCTTTGGGTATTCGGTTGTGGTGCCTATGTGCACATCCCTGCAGAACGCCATGGCGGAAAGCTACAGCCGAGATCACAGTTGATGATCTACTTGGGCGTTGCCCCTGGTAGTGACTCAAATTTCATTTTCATGCCACCAACAAATGCCATTGTTACATCGGCACACATGATCTTTGACGAGACACTCTTTCCGAGATGTTCTTGATCTGCCCCACACCATCCCCATGCAGGTCCCCCAGAACCAACTCACACCCATGATGAGGTTCCAGAAATTCCGGTTCCAGCTTCTGCTGGTTCTGATGAAAGTTCCGAATCAGAACTTAGTTCTGCCGAAGAGTCCAGCTTGGATTTGAGGGACTCGCCCTCTCCTTCACTGTCGCCGAGCCCAAGTACATCAAGATCTTCTTCTCTGTCTCTTGCTCCTCGCACCCGAACACCCAGTCCACCCCCCCCTCCAGTAACATCTCTGTCACACCGACCACCACCAACTGGTCCCCTGCCTATCCCAAGGTGTAGCGAGCATCTTCATAACCCCCCAACACACCCCAGAAATATTTTTGGTGAGCGCCATCATCCATTATGACAACTCCAGGACCTTGAAAGTGAGTCACGCTGGAAGGATCTTACTGGCAAAGCTGGTCTGTTCCAAGTTCCGGATTCAGTTCCGGACTCACCTGCAGTCCCTGGTGGACTCCCCCCATCTCCTACTTCTGAGGATGATGTTGACCGTCTCACACAGGAAGGGGGAGATGCTTTGGTTTCGTACCTTTGTGATCGCGCTATTCTGCACAATTCCACTTTTGGGGCATCCCCTAATCTACGCGAGTGGACATTCCGCAACATCCAGAAGCTCCCTAAATCAGAGCAGAAGGATTGGCTTAAAGCCTGTGAAGAACAGCTACAAATGCTGAAAGACTGCAAGGTGATTAAAAATCATTGGGTCTTCGATCAAAAGACAGATGGTCGTAAAAGAGCCCGCCTGGTAGCCAAAGGCTTTAGCCAGGTTGAAGGGTTAGACTTTGACCAAGTCTTTTCCCCAGTTGTACGTTTTGAGACTGTGCGATGTATGTTCGCCCTCTCAGCCCTGGAAGGATGGCACATTTCTGGGCTAGATGTACACTCTGCATACCTATATGGTAAACTGGATGAGGAAATCTATATGGAGTTTCCTAAAGGGTTTATGCCTCCCGATCAAAAAGGCAAAGTCCTCCGCCTACTGTGTGCACTTTATGGACTCAAGCAAGCCAGCTTAGCCTGGTGGAAAGCACTTGATGCATCCATGGCAGAACTTGGCTTCAATCAGCTAAAAACCAATGCTGGACTTTTTATTTATTGCAAAGGCAAAGACATCTGTCTAGCGATAGTCTATGTAGACGATGCCCTCTTCTGTGGCCCTAATAAGATCTTTGTAGACAAGATCAAGGCTGCATTCATGAAGAAGTGGGAATGTCATGATCTCAGAGAGCCATCTGAATTCCTCTGAATGAACATTCGTCAAGAAGGTCATAACATCCGAATCGACCAAAAGGATTATCTTGACAAGGTGCTTGAACAATGTGGCATGACCAATGCCAAATCCATGCCTACCCCTCTCCCACAGGGTTATTACCCAGTGAAGAACGATGCACCAGTCCAACATGAATTACGGACGTGTTTTCAGACCATGATCAGCTCATTGCTGTATCTAATGATCAGCATCCATCCAGACATTGCATATGCGGTTACCCAACTAGCACGCATGTCAGCCAACCCCTCACAGGAACATCTTGACAGAGCTCTGTATATCTGCCAGTACCTTATCGGAACCTGGGATTACTCCCTTCTTTACAATGGTTCCTCTGGAAAAGGCATTCTTGCCTGTACCGACTCGGATTGGGCGCAGGACGTTAATACCACGCACTCTCAAACCAGCTTCTACCTAAAGATGGCTGATGGTGTGTTTTTGTGGAATTCACACTTACAAAAAACCACCACCATCTCTTCCACCGAAGCAGAATATATGGTGCTGAGCGACTGCTCGTGTCAATGTGTGTGGATTCATGAGATGATGGGTGAGCTCGGCTATAAGCTGAAACCTATCCCCATCTGTGGCAACAACCAGGGTAGTTTATTCATCGCGCAAAACCCTGTGACTGAAAAGCACAACAAACACATTCGCGTGAAATATCACTTTATCCGCGATGCAGTCATGGTCCACAAGCTTGTGGAGCTCTTCTATATCCCCAGGACTGACAATCCCGCCGATATGTTCACAAAGAACCTTGGATGCGTCAAGTTCAATGAATTCCACTCCCAGCTTGGACTGGAGTTTAACTCCACCAAGTAAAAGTACTGCCCTCCATTTTAATGCTTTACATATCTACCATATACTTAGCAAGGGGGAGTGTTGAATGGACTCTGTGTTACATACATAGTAATTAGTTCACACGTCACATGTATTTACTTTCGAACTCAGCAGAGCTGAGTCCTAATTGATTCTTTACTTGATACCACCATCACCCGTTGTAAGCTCCTCAAGCCCAACCAACCCAGGTATGTGAGAGACCTTCCCATGTATGTAACATGCATACTCGCAACAAAAAGGTAATGAGAAACATATAGACTTCTGATGCACATCAGACAACTTACTCCCTATGAATAAAATGACAACAGAAAAGGACCATGATAAAATGCAGACTTCTGATGCATTCAGACCACTTACAAACTATGAATGGAAGTGCAGCAGAAAAAGACCATGAGAATGCAGACATCTGATGCACATCAGACCACTTACTGTTATGATTCATTTCTGCTTACTTCTTTGAATACAATAGACCAGCCCAACCTGGTACCTTTTTACTTTCTTTAGAGTGCTCTAGAACATGCAATGTGTTTATCGCACACCTTTCATTTCCACTTTCTATTCTTGTTATCTAAACTTCTGTTTCTCATGGAAGGTTCTATCTTCTTTTGCTTAGTAACAAACCTTCCATGACCTTCTATTAGTTTCTATTCTTCGCAGTACTTAAGCCATCACTCCACTTGATGTATCCTTAGCTTAGTCCTGCTCAATCTTACCTTTGATCTCCTCGAATTCCTTCATTGACATCATCGTTGGATGATTCCCTTAAACCTCTTTGTTGGCCTCATCGTTGGATGATTCCCTTGGACCACTTTGTCAACCTCATCATTGGATGATTCTCTCAAACTCCTTCATTGACCTCATCATCAGATGAACCTCTTTGACTTTTTGGCAAGCATCCTTGTCTGAATATCTTGAACCCTTGACCCACAAATAGTTCTTTGAGCCTATGCTCATTCCTACCTGGACCAAGTGTAACACTTACTGCCTATGAATGGAAGAGCATCAGAAAAAGGGCCATGAGAAAAATGCAGACTTCCAATGCACATCAGACCACTTACAAACTATGAATAGAAGGGCAACAAAAAAGGCCATGAGAATAGTGCAGACTTTTGATGCACATCAGAACACTTACCAGCTATAAATGGAAGAGCAACAGAAAAAGGGCTATGAGAAAATGCAGCCTCCTGATGCACATCAGACTACATACTCTCTATAAATGGAAAAACAGCAGAAAAGAGGCAATGAGAAAATGCAGACTTCTGATGCACATCAGACCACTTACTGGCTATGAATAGATGAGCAGCAGGAAAAGGGCCATGAGAAAAATACAAACCTCTCATGCATATTAGACCACTTACATCCTATGAATGAAAGAGCAGCAGAAAAAGGTCTATGAGAAAAATGCAAACTTCTGATGTGCATCAGCCTACTCACCTGCTAAGGAAAGTTTCCAAAAATGGTATTCAAAGTTGACTTATTATTGGCAAAATCTTACCTATTCAAAATATTCATTTTCCCTCCCACTCCAATAGATACAATCATACAATCATACCTGTGTATGTGGAAACCAACTTGCAATTCCCTCTGTTACTTTGTTTTCTTCTTCTTTGATCACCTTAAAATCAACATATTTCTCCAACACACTGAATGAATTAGTTCATAGATGTATTATATTATGATATTTTCACTCACTCCCCAATTGCATATTTGATGCAAAGCATTATATTTTTTTCTTGTGCTGATACCAACAATACCTGCAATGATTCATTGTCTAATGCAGCTGCTGTTTTTTCCAGTAACATGTTGCATCCCATATCACTTGTGTCCATTTCTAAGAGATGCTTAATTTTATACACTGGAAATCATTGGCCTTGTATAGTCACCTTGTAGTTGTACTGATGCTCTAGGTGGAAATGCCATCTTGCATAGATCTCCCCAAATGTTTCTCTTTTGAAACATCTCTTGGGCAGCAACCTCTAGTCTTTTTTGCCTTTCATCTTTTGGCAATAATATATACTCAGGCTGAAATGCCTGTGCCATGAGGGCATCAAATTTGGTAAACAACACCACAACTGAAACTGTTATGCTTGACCTGGGTAGGAACAAGCATAGACCTAACAATAGTCGCCTAGGTCAAGGACAGGGGCTGGGGATAATGTACTGACATAAGTCAGGGACTCCAGAGATGAAGACTAAAGGTTCTGGTGGATGAAGGTGTGTTCTTACATCAGATGACATCAAGGGTCTCCCAGAAGGATTGCAGGGGTTCTGGGTGGTTAAGGATGAAGAATGATGAGGAGGAGGCACTAAGGCCAAGCTTAGGGAAGACTCAAGAGGAGGACTGAGGGTGAAGGCAAAAACCTAAGGTAGGAATTGCTTAGAGTTTACTGTACATGATTGGCCAGTATTTATACTAATAGGTGCCAGTCATACTGAGTCACCAAGAGTCAATGAACAGCCATGAGGCTGCAGAAACTAAGTATAGTGCTATGCAAAACTGTGCAGAGGTGCTGCAATCAGAGGCTATGGGTGATGATGAGA
>JBBPLE010000666.1:0-16665 GCA_038089675.1 Boletales sp. KT-2023b | reverse complement strand
CTCCCTCCTATTGGGAATGGGCTCTGCTCCATGCAACCCACATTTATAACCAGACCCCACAGCTTTGGCTGAAATGGGATACTCCCCTGACATTACTTAAGGGGGAGAAACCATCTGTAGAACACCTTCGCATATTTGGTTGTGGTGCCTATGTGCACATTCCTGCAGAACGCCATGGCAGAAAGCTACAGCCGAGATCGCAATTGATGATCTACTTGGGCATTGCCCCTGGTAGTGACTCAAATTACATTTTTATGTCTCCGACGAATGCCGTTGTCACATCGGCGCATGCAATCTTTGATGAGACTCTCTTCCCAAGATGCTCTTGATCTGCCCCACACTGTCCCCATGCGGGTCCCCCAGAACCAACTCATACCCATGATGAGGTTCCAGAAGTTCTAGTTCCAGCCCCCACTGGTTCCAATGAGAGTTCCAAGTTGGAATCCAGTTCTAACAAAGAATCCAGTTCAGATTCAAGGAATTCACCCTCTCCTTCACTGTCGCCAAGCCCGAGTACGTCGAGATCTTCATCTCCGTCTCTTGCTCCTCGCACCCGGACACCCAGCCCAGCCCCTCCTCCAGTGACACCTCCGTGACACCGACCACCACCAGCTGGTCCCCTGCCTATCTCAAGGCATAGTGAGTGTCTCTGTAACCCCCCGACATGCCCTGGAAACATTTTCAGTGAGCACCGTCATCCACTTCGGCAGCTCTGGGACCTTGAGAGTGAGTCACGCTGGAAGGATCTTACCGGTGAAGCTGGCCTGTCCTGAGTTCCGGATTCAGTTCCAGACTCACCTGCAGTCCCTGGTGGACTCCCCCCATCTCCTACTTCTGAGGATGATGTTGACTGTCTCACACAGGAAGGGGGAGATGCTTTGGTTTCATACCTTTGCAATCATGCTATCCTGCATGATTCTGCTTTTGGGGCATCCCCAAATCTATGCGAGTGGACATTCTGTGACATCCAGAAGCTTCTGAAATCAGAGCAGAAGGATTGGCTTAAAGCCTGTAAGGATCAGCTACAAATGCTGAAAGACCGCAAGGTCTACAAAGTAGTTCCATGCCCACAACACTGCAAGGTGATTAAAAACCGTTGGGTCTTCGATCAAAAGTCGGACAGTTGTAAAAGAGCCTGCCTGGTAGCCAAAGGCTTTAGCCAGGTTGAAGGGTTAGACTTTGACCAAGTCTTTTCCCCAGTTGTACATTTTGAGACTGTGCAATGTATGTTTGCCCTCTCAGCCCTGGAAGGATGGCACATTTCCGGGCTTGACGTATGCTCTGCATACCTATACAGTAAACTGGAAGAGGAGATCTACATGGAATTTCCTGAGGGGTTCATGCCTCCCGACCAAAAAGGCAAAGTCCTCTGCCTATTGCGCACACTTTATGGACTCAAGCAAGCCAGCCTAGCCTGGTGGAAAGCACTTGATGCATCCATGGTGGAACTCAGCTTTAAACGGTTAAAAACCGATGCCGGACTTTTCATTTATCACAAAGGCAAGGACATCTGTCTAGCAATAGTCTATGTAGACGATACCCTCTTCTGCGGCCCCAACAAGATCTTTGTAGACAAGATCAAGGCTGCATTCATGAAGAAGTGGGAATGTCGTGATCTTGGAGAGCCATCCAAATTCCTCTGAATGAACATTTGTCAAGAAGGTTGTAACATCTGAATTGACCAAAAGGATTATCTTGACAAGGTGCTTGAATGATGTGGCATGACCAATGCCAAATCCACACCTACCCCCCTTCCACAGGGTTATTACCCAGTGAAGAACGATGCACTGGTCCAACATGAATTATGGATATGTTTTCAGACCATGATCGGCTCATTGCTGTATCTTATGATCGGCACCCGTCCAGACATTGTGTATGTGGTTATCCAACTAGCATGCATGTCAGCCAACCCATCACAGGAACATCTCAACAGAGCTCTGTATATCTGCCAGTATCTTATCAGAACCCGGGATTACTCCCTACTTTATAACAGTTCCTCTGGAAAAGGCATTCTTGCCTGTACCAATTCGGATTGGGCACAGGATGTTAATACCGTGCACTCTCAAACTGGCTTCTATCTTAAGATGGCCGATGGTGTGTTTTTGTGGAATTCACACTTACAAAAAACCACCACCATCTCTTCCACCAAAGCAGAATATATGGCGCTGAGTGATTGCTCACGTCAATGTGTGTGGATCCATGAGATGATGGGTGAGCTTGGCTACAAGCTGAAACCTATCCCCATCTGTGGTGACAACCAGGGTAGTTTATTCATTGTGCAAAACCCTGTGACTGAAAAGCGCAACAAACACATTCGTGTGAAATATCACTTTATCTGCAATGCAGTCATGGTCCACAAGCTAGTGGAGCTTTTCTATATCCCTGGGACTGACAATCCTGCTGATATGTTCACAAAGAACCTTGGATGTGTCAAGTTCAATGAATTCCACTCCCAGCTCGGACTAGAGTTTAACTCCACCAAGTAAAAAGTACTACCCTCCGTTTTAATGCTTTACGTATCTACTGTATACTTAGCAAGGGGGAGTGTTGAATGGACTCTGTGTTACATACATAGTAATTAGTTCACATGTCACATGTATTTACTTTCGGACTCAGCAGAGCTGAGTTCTAATTGATTCTTTATTTGATACCACCATCACCCATTGTAAGTCCTATCAACCAACCAACCCAGGTATGTGAGAGACCTTCCTGTGTATGTAACACGCATACTCACAACATGGTAGGTGGGGTGTTGCTCTAGGGCAGCACAGGGAGCCTCTTGAGAGAGGACATGAGTAAAGAGGATGTGATGGTTTGGGCAGTGGAGGCGGTGGATGTGGACTGGGACAGTAGGAGGGAAAGGGGGAATGGTGGGGAGACCAGGGGGAGAAGCTGGAGGAGGGGAAGTGGGGGTGGGTTGTTGGACAACAGGACTGGTAGTGAGGTCATCAAGGATGGTGTCAGGGATGTGGAGGGTGATTTGGAGGATTTGTTCCTCAATGGCTGTAGAGGCAGAGGGAGGTAGGACTGGGGATGTGGATGGGGAACTAATGGGGGGTGGGGTGGGGGAACTGGAAGAGATGGAGATGGGAGAGGTGGTGGACATAGCGACTAGGGTTTGAGCAAGGTGGTATGAGTGTGTTTGGATAGTTTTGGTGATGAGGACATTGTTTTGCGAATGAGGTTTTTATATCCTTTAAGGATATCCTGTGCATGTTTCAGGTCTTTTTTGGGAAGCCAGGAGTCATCTTCTGGTGGATAGCCTTTTCACTGCACAAGATACTGCCTCTGGGAGTGGTTTCCATGGTGTTTGATGATTTGTTCTATTTTGTATTCTTCTTCCCCTCTGATCAGATCCAGTGGAGGGGCTGGGAAGTTGGGGCTGTGTATTTCATTCTCATGGTACCTTGAAAGCAGTGAGGCATGGAAGATGTTGTGAATTTTCCAGGTCAGGGGAAGCCATAGTTGATATGTAACTGGGGAGAGGACTTTAATGACAGTGAACAGTCCTTCTCGTTTTGCTGAGAACTTAGGGGCAGTGATGTTTCATTTAAGGTTCTTGGCATTTAGCTAAACCTTATCTCCTTTAATAAACGGAGTAAATTTCCCATGGTACCTTGATTTCATAAGCTGGCATGCAAGGTCATGTGCAGCCAATGCTTCATCATGGGTGGCCGATAGTTCCTTAAGACATAATTCCAGTGCTGGTAGCTGTGATTTGGAGATAACCATGGGGAGGGGGTGGGGTTCATAGCCCATCATGAGGAAGAACAGGGATTTCTGGGTGACAGAATGGGGGCAGTGGTTGTGTGTGAATTCAGCCATGGTGATATGTTCTGCCCAGATTGTTGGGTTGTTACTGCAGAAGATCCATAGATAGGTTTCAACCTCTTGGTTGACCCATTCCATTTCTCCATCCATTTGTGGGTGGTAGATGGTGCTGAGGGAAAGATTGTAACCAAGGAGTTTTCCTAATTCTTTGGTGAAGGCAGAGGCAAATTGTGGTCCTCAATCGGAGATAATTTTGTTGTAGAGACCAAACCGTTTCCAGACCTTATTGAGGAAAAGTGTGGCAATTCCCTTGACTGTAGCAGTTTTCTTAGTTGGGCATAAAATAACCCCCTTTGTAAGCCTGTGGTCGATCATGACCAATAATGAGTCAAAGCCATCAGAAAGGGGAAGGTCGGTGATAAGATCACAGGAGATTTGTTGGAATGGGTGAGAAGACTTGGAGGGAATGGAGAGTAGGGGGGGTGCTGAGGGGTGAGTGTCAGCTTTGGCATGTTGGCAATGTATACATCCTTCGATGTATTTCCAGATGAAGGTTGCCATGCCCAGCCACCAAAATTCAGATGCCACTAATTGGCAAGTTTTCAGGTACCCAGGATGGCTGGCTGAGGCATGGGAGTGGTGTCTTGCCACAATTGAGCATCAGAGTTCTAGGTCGTTTGGAACATAGACTCAGTTCTGGTAGGTAAGAATACTGGCATTGTATTTCCAATTGGAGAGGCAGGAGAGGAGTTGGGATGGGACTTCACTGTCCAATGCCTGGAGGGAGTCCAGGACTAGTGGGTCAGTTACAGATGAAGAGTGGAGTTTGTCAGTTAAGGCCATGTTGATCATATTGACAAACAAGGAAGGTGGAAGAAGAGTTACATCATGATTGTCTTGTTCGTCATCAGGGATCAAATCAGGGTGGCAGGAGAGTGCATCAGGTCCAGCCAGGTCTTTTCCTGCCATGTGAATTAGCCAGAGGTCAAAGTTGGCAAGGTCGAGGAGCCATCTAGCTTGTCACTGATTTAGATTTTGAGGCTGTTTAAAGTAAGTCAGATTCTTGTGGTTGGTGAAGACTTGAATGGGAGTGGGATGGCCTTGGAGATAGTGTTTCCACATTTTGAGGGCTTGAATGATGGCCAGGAGTTCCTGGTCATAGATATTGTAGTTGCATTTGGTGGGTGAGAAGGATTGGGAGAGGTAGGAACATGGTTTCCAGTCTCCATTTTCATCAGTTTGGAGGAGGATTCCTCCGGAGGCAAATTTAGAGGCATTGGTGGCAATGGCAAAGGGTTTATTGAGGTCAGGGAAGTGGAGGATGGGTTTTTCCAAAAACTTAGTTTTGAGTTTTTGAAAGGCATCATTACATTCAGAAGACCAGTTCCAGGTGTGGTTTTTCTGGGTTAAATCTAGGAGGGGTTATGTGAGGTTTGAGTAATTTGGGATGAATCATCTATAGAAGTTTGTGAATCCTAAAAAGGAACAGACATCCTTTACTTTGGCAGGTGTTGGCCATTTCTGGATACCATCCAACTTAACAGGATCCATCGCAAGAGTTCCTGGTTTGACTATCATGCCCAAATACTCGACTTCTGGGGCGGTGAATTTACATTTTTCCAATTTGAGGTGGAGGTCAAGTTCTTTCATCCATTGGAGGACCCTCTTGGTATATTCTTCATGAGTCTTTGGGTTGGAGGAGAATATGAGGAGGTCGTCCATGTAGATGATCAACCATCCTTCGGTGATCATATCATGGAAAGAGTCATTCATGAACCATTGGAATGTGGGGGGAGAATTGGATTGCCCAAAAAACATTACTGTTGGTTCAAAGAGTCCTCGGTGAGTGATGAACACTGCTTTCCATTGATGTCCATCTTTGATGTGAATGTTGTTGTACCTCCATCAGACATCAAACTTGGTAAAGAGTTTTGCATCCTTGAGTTTGTCGATGAGATCAGAAATTAGGGGGAGGGGGTAGGCATCCTTGATGGTATGATTGTTGAGATATCTATAATCTTGGCAAGGGCATAGTCCTCTGTCCTTTTTCTTGACAAAGAAGAAGGGGGAGGCCTGTGGAGAGTTAGATGGATGTATTTTGCCAGATTTGAGATTTTCATCAATGAATTTGTTTGCAGCTTCCCATTCTTTGGGGGTGAGGGGATAGAAATTAGAAACCTTGGGTACAAAGGTTTCGTCTAAGTTTATTTTGTGGTCATAAGACTGTGATGGGGGAAGGCGGTGGGCGGCATTTTCGGAGAATACTTCCTGGAATTCTTGGTATTCAGGTGGGAGGATGACAGTGTTCTTTGGGTCTTTCGCTTTGATGGCTAGTTTGGTGGCAGTGGTGAAGGCTCAAATGTAACTTTCTCTGAAGGGGTGTTGGAATCTGAACCAGGCTACTTGGTGGGTAATGCAGTTCATTATAGCTTGTTCGCAGAAGTCTGTAGGTCCTTCTTGATTGAGATATCGACAAAGGAGACTTTCCTTTCGATCTAGATTGAGTGGGGTGTGGTTCACGGGTCTGAGGGAGGTTTTTGGAACATAAAGTTCCTTAGTCTGGTCTTGTTCTTTTGAGATTATTACAATTCCTTTGACCCAGTCGATTGTGGGGTTGGTCTCTTTTAACCAAGGATGTCCTAAGATAATATTTTCCTTTCCACAATGCATAATGTGGAAGTGGATCCTTTGGGTTATGTTATCATGGTGTATTGGGATGAAGGTGGTGAACTTGATATTGCCATTTTGATTTTGAGTTTGATCAACATTGCATACAGGAATAGGGGAGGGGAGTCTTTCAAGGGGGAGTTTCCATCTTTTGGTGAAGTGCCAATCGATGCATGATATGGTTGCACTGGAATCTACCAGTGCTCAGGTTCCAACATCTTGTGATGTGCTTAAGATTGAAATAGGAAGATAAATAGCATTCTGATCACTTAGAGATGTAAGTACAGGAGCACATCTGGTTGGGAAGGGGGCCCACATTGGGTTGGACCTCCTCTCTAAAAACCCGAGACACAGTTTACTTCCATGTCATTGTTGTCGCATTCTTTGATTTCCTTGATGGTAGCAGTAGTGGTAGTTTGTCAAACATTTCTTGGGGTTGGGTGACTGGGGAATTTGTTGCATTTGGTTATGTTATGTCTGGGTTAACAACATTGGAAGCACAACCCTTTTTCAAAGCATTGTTTACGTTCTTCTGGGGTTAATCTCCCAATTCAGATCGCGTTGACGTCCATTGCATTGGGGTCACATATGGGCCAAGTGTGGGAGTGTGATTGGAAGGAACAATATGGGGTGTGGGATGGGTTTCCGCTGGCTCGTGTGATGTCATTGGCTTTTTGGAATTGGCTGAGGAAGTGTACAGCCTTGTTGTACCATTCTTCAACCTTGGTGGGTACTGTATCCATGGACATGATTTGTTTCATGAGGTTTACTGTTACTCTGGCAGTGAAATACCTGATTAGGACATTTTCATTGGTGATTTCAGAGATCTGAATGTGGTTTCTGAATTTGGCGATGTATCAGGTGAGATCTGCCATGGAGTTCCCCTTCATCCATAATGAATTAAGGGTGGTGATGGATACAGCTTTGCTGTCATGATGGTAAAAGGTTTCTTGGTAAGCTTTCTTGAATTTGTCCCAAGTGATGGTTTCTTCATTTGCTAGGATTTTAATGCAATAGGTTGCTGCCCATGTGGCAGCAGATCCCTTGGTCGTATATGATAGAGCATATGCCACCTTTTTGGTATCATTGTTGTAGACTTCTTGTTGACTAGGAAGTAGAATACAACAGAGGCAAACCAAGCTTTGGCTGTGGTATAGCTTCCATCAAAATGATCAGGGGGGGCGATGCAGAGTTCTACAGGTTTATGCAGAGGTGGTGCGATTTCGCTCATGCTGACTGATGGGACTGGGGAGAATGGTTCTGTGGGAAGAAATGGGGGTAGAATCTGTGGGTGGGGGACTGGTGTGGGAACAATGGTGGATGGGATGGTTCCTCCAGTGAAGTGGAGGTGTCATGTGAGAGTTAACAGGGATGGTGGTGTGGGTACCCTATTTAAGGATAACTGTGCAGAGAGTTTGTGTGAGAGGTGGGTGTCTAGTGGGTTTTTGTGGGCTGGGATTTCTATGTCTTCGTCCTCTACATCAGTAGGGACTGGGGTGGGGTGGTGTGAAGAGTCAGAGTCAGAGGGGTAGGGTTCTTGAACATGTTCTTGATAGAAGCATGAATCTGGGGTGCAGAGGTTGCCCAAAGGCCTGGGGTTTCTGGGGTGCTGGTGTGAAATGGTGGGATCTACTAGATAGTAGTCCTATTGAAGAGAAGCAATTCCTTTTGTTACACTTGGTCTGGGTAGGAACAAGTGTAGACCTAGCAGTAGTCACCTAGGTCAAGGACAGGGGTTGAGGATAATGTACTGATGTAAGTCAGGGACTCTGGAGATGAAGGTCAAGGGTTCCAGTGGATGAAGGTTCAGGGTTATGTCAGATGATGTCAAGGATCTCCCAGAAGGATTGCAGAGGTTCTGGGCGGACAAGGATATGGATGACAATGAGGAGGCACTAAGGCCAAGCTTAGGGGGGACTCAGAGGAGGATAGAGAAGTGAAGGCAAAAATCTAAGGTAGGAATTGCTTAGCATTACTGTATATGTGCGGCCAGTATTTATACTAAGTAGTGCTAGTCATACTGAGTCACTACGAGTCAATGGATAGCCATAAGGCTGCAGAATACTAAGTATAGAGCTATGCAGACCAGTGCGAAGGTGCTGTGATCAGAGGCTATAAATGATGATGGGAAATATAAAGAATAAATAGCATGGGCTGCACAAGTGGGAATGCATAGGAATGGTGATCAGAGATCTCTATGTAAATATAGAAAGTAAGTGTAAATAGACACGGTAAAGTCTAGAACATGAATGGATATTAATGTTACTGTGTTGCATAGCAAGAGAATTGAAGGAAGACTGAGAGAGATTGTTATGTAACAAAGGAAGAAAAGATAGGGGGGTATCACCAATCATAACACAGTGCAGACAAAGTCTGGTGGGACTGCACCTGCAATAGATGCAACAATTGTTTGTTGCAAGTCCTGGTGCTCTCAACCAGTCATCTGTTTGATATGTGAAACTCTGTTGGAAAAGTGTTGTGTACCAACCCACTTATGTTGAGTAGCAGGCATTCAACTCATCTGGACCCAGTCCTTCTTTACACCACTTTAAAACATGATCAAAGAAAAACTTGTGCAACATGTGCAGTATTTCAGGGGTGAGGAATATTGCAGGGTCAGAAAAGTGCCAGTCCCTCCAAAATGGAAGATGTACACCACTGAGGTTGAGTTCTTTTGCAGCCTCCAGGAACTTGTGAGCCTTCCATGGATTGATGCACAGAGCAAGGTAATGTATTTGTTGGAGAGTATGCAGCCCAGAGCAGGGTGAGCATAGGGTAGCAGCAGAGAATTGGGATTTGGTGGCAAGCATTACAGGTAATGCATTCTGTGCAACACATGTGATCATGAGCTGTTCTGGTAGATCAGCTACATATGCCACAAGTGGTGTAAAGCAGTAACATTTGAATCCAGCAGGATCAGCCATGTATTTGCCTCAAGCAGCTACTGATTTAAGGGAGCCACATATGATGTCCATGCAATGGTGCCAGAGCCTGGCTTGGAGGACTGCTGTGTAGTTGCTATGTGCAACAAATTGAGCTATAGGCATGTACATGATACAAGACCATGCATGGGCTGTTGCTTTCATCTGTAGATCAGAGTGAATATTTCCTATTGTTAAGAACAGGGGATGCATTTCAAGGTTTCCAGTTTGTTGTGTAACAGGAGTCTTGTTGGAAGTGAGGATGATCAGAATGATTGTGGAACTGATGGGAAGGTGGTCCTGGTGACATGGTGAGCATTGAAATAAAAATGTCAAGCCAGAGGTAGGCTTACCTGTACCCTAAATGCCTCTTCTGAGGACATCCACTCAGCATATTTACACTTGTTGTGTGTGGTGTATACTTCATGGGGGTCTAGGCACATGTGCTGATGGAATATTGGGTTACTGAAGATCATCTGTGTAACATTGAATGCATCTTGCCAGAGTAGATAAACTGGATGGACTGTAACATATTCATCCATCTCTATTTTTGTGCAGTGCCACTGTGGACCTTGAGGCAAGGTGTCCATCCATGAAAAGAGCTTGTCCACAGACTTGAAAGATGGTTTAACCTTCTTCTGAAACTGAATTTATTTGGCCAACTTTAGTAATGATGCAAGGCCTGGAAAGGTGGTCATCACTCACCCATTCCAGCTTTAAGAATCAGACAATCTGCCCTTGATTCAGGTTCTCACACATAAATTTCCCCAGCTCCCATTCACCTCTGTCGAAAAGGGATAATAGATGTTCTTCTGGCATGCTTGTCCAATATCTTCATTGTATTGGGTGGATTCCACAGCCAGATGCTTGAGAGTGTTCTGTACTTTACCATAGATGTATGCTGAATTTGGATGATATCAGCCTTTACAAGGCATGGATTGCTGAGCAGATAAACCTGGAGGAGCTGGGAATTGGCTTTCATTTGAAGTGTGATCATCATTGAGGTGTGACCAAACAGAGTTGATTGAAGTCAGAGGTATCAAGCAGAGTGGGCAGACAAATCTGTCAGAAATGAGTATCAATGAAAATTGAACATCAATCCCAACAGTACTCACTCTTGGTTGGATGTCAGGTTGCATGTATTGCCAAACCATTCATTGGATTGCTCATCAAATTGTTCCATTGTCATTAGCATGGTTGCTTGCTGGCTTCAGGTGTTTGATGACCAATTTTTTGAACTCTGCATGAGTCAACCATTCTGTACTGTTGACCCTCAAGGCCTCATCATTGATATGCTTTGTGTTCCAACTGTGCAATCAGTACCACCCAGTCCTACCAGCTCTCTAACATACATCAACAGTCAGAGTGATCCCATGGAATGTGAACCTTTTGCATCTCCAATCAAAGATTCTGTGGCCAACTTTTGTTTTTCCCCATACCTGAAGCATTGTATCTTTCACCCTGCCCATAAACATCCTTATGTAATATTACCCCAAAATCAAGGCCCTTGTAGCAACCCTCAAGTTGCAGGCCACAGGCTGAGCCCATCTCAGGTACAATCCCATATCCTTATTTTTTGCATCACTAATACCCTTCTCTTAGGCCATGGATATTTTCTTATGTGGCATCAAAGTGCTGCCCAATGATGTTCTTTGTTCTGCTGTGCTTGAGAAATATGCATTGACAGAGAGGAGTCATCATCAACTGCTCCTCACTACTTGGGACCTTGAAGGGACAAAATGCAGGGTCCACACATTGAAGTGAATACAACACCACCTTGAAAACTTACATTCTCTCACTGAATTGGAATACAAATTTTGGCTCAACATGTACACAGATTGAGGTCTCCCTGATCTCAGTGAGGATGAGCTATTTTATGGCAGTCAGACCCCCTCCATGGCTCAGGAAGTTGATCAGGATGCTACTGAACTCTCAGTTATGGTAGAGCATGCCAAAGAATGTGGTTTGGATGTTGATTCAGCCACTGATGAGGGTGGGGCTGAATCTGATGAAGAAGCAGCAGCCTTCAGTGACAATCTGGAATTCAGAAACAGCATGCCTAGTGGTGTTGAGGGTTGCTGCATGGCCTCAGCAAGGGACTCCACAAATTGATCAATCTTGACTCATGTATGTGATCATCTATCCCATCTGAGCTTTACTAACCTAGTTGTAATACAGCTTGTACATACATGCGCTCCTCATGCTGCATTGTTTTTTTGTTGCTGTGTACATGTGTCCATATGTAATATTCTCCTTCCTGTCTCAATTTTGACCCCTTTGTGCATGATTGTAATCTAGGTGACAGATATAGGTAAAGCCCTTTAACCACCCCTTCTTTCATTTGCATTGTGTCCCTATGGCTGATTGCCACAAACATTGTATGCCTTTGGTGAATCCCCACATATGCTCAGCAGATTTCCCTTGTGACTTGTCTCATACCCATCCACAGAACATTTCAAGGCCTCACAGGGACCTCAATCTGTGTTTGAGATTGGACACTAGCCAAGTTGATTGTGCTGTTGAGCAGGCAGTTGATCCAAGCACTCTTGAAGACCCATTGTCTTGGCATGTCCTTCAAGGTGAACTCATCATGGGTGATCCCTCTGTATTATCCAGTCAACACTATCAAGCATTTGTGCCACTAAAATTACCTGGAACTTTTGTGCTCTCAGCCCTCTAGCTCAGCTTTGTACAGTGATCCATACTTCCTACCATATGCACAGCCACCAGAAAACTCCCAACCACCATATTCCAATCCCCTGCACACATTGTCAGCATCTAACTCCCAGTTGCATTTCAACCCCTTGGATGTGTCACAGTCCACATCTATGGACTCTCAGAAGCCACCTGCTATGTGTCAAGTGTTACCTTCAGACTTTGAGCATCCCCACCCCTATGGTACAAATGCCATGTGGCAGCTGAGTGGCTGGGTGCCATCAGCTGTGATGAACAGGCATGCTTGCACTTCACAATATGTTTTACCAGGCATGTGCTTTGTGCCAGCTTATGCACCCTTGCAGCCAAATGAGCAAGTCTGTGGTGATGTTGTCACTGCTGGTGTATTCTGGATATGTGACATCCAATCAAACTACAATAAAAATCTAGTAGGTCATAGCTCATGTCATCTTTTTCACAGGCTGGCACAGAAACTTATATTACTAATGCCCATCCTTCCATCCACTGCCTACCATGCCCAGCTGAACCCCCTCAGCCCACTGGGTCCATCAGCACAGCCACAACCATTTCTACACCTATTGTGGCTACAACTAGTACTGGGGTAATGTTGGATCAAACACAAAAAATTCTTGTGTGGGCACAGGACATAATGCAGTCCACAATCCTATCTCTTGACACAATGCCATTGAGAGACACATGTCAAGCAGCATTCCAGGCCACAACCACAGAAATTTTAGGTATGTTGATTTAGGATTTGCTATGGAATAACTCACAATTTTATAGGGTATTTGCCACAGCCACTCACACCACTAGATGATAAGGCTCTCTCAAGCATTCAATCTGTCTTAACCACAACATGGAAAGCCTTCAAAGACTCTGCATGGGGTCTCATCCACAATGCCTACAACCTTCAACCTCACCTCCAGGATGGATGACCTGATGTCAAGGTCATTACAAAACAAACAAACATACCATGGCTACTCAAAAATGATAGATGGCTCCACCAGCTAGATGAGGTAGGTTTTGTTTTGTGGCCAATCACAATTTCTGTACTCAAATCATTTACTTGCTTAGAATGGAACAGTCATCACTCTTTACAAGCACCCCATGCTGATCTCCATAATCTTGAATACAGTCTGGCTTGGTGGCCTTCACAAGTTTCTCAATGACAATGACAATGCATTTGCTCACTTAATTTCTCTTGCCACCACAGCAATTCATTCAGCATTGTCTGAGCATATCCACAGAACTCAAGAAGTAACTGAATTCTTGCTGTCAAATATGGTCAATGTATACAAATGAGTAGTTGCTTCCTTGTTAGACCATTCTTTTTCTACTTACCTTCCCATGTTGAAGGATCTCATCACCAAGTGAGGTAACTTGTTGCTACATAGCGAGGATCATAGATAGTGATACCAGCTTGATCTATACAATCATTATTTAATCAATCTAATCAAACATGTGAAAAATGACCAGAGTTGGAAGTCCATAAGGTTACCTATTCCATGACACCTTATATGGTATATTCATAATTCAAACCTGAGCTAACCAAAAATATTATGCTAATCCAGCATTGAATCAGCACTTAAGAATGTAGATGATCAGCGCACATCAGAAGTCATTAATGACATACCTAAGAACCTACTTTCACCAGAATGGCCTGACAAACCTGCAAATCCACTGAGTGCACCCCTGGGCTTTTTACTCAAGAGGGGGAGGTGAATGCTTGTGAGCTGTAAAGCTGCGGGTGTTGCACTCAAAGCAGATGCAATGAGGGATTCAGAGTGCCACAGGGAAGCCAGGACAGAAGCAAACATACCTGTGAGGCAATCACACAGATCTCAGAGCTTCAAGCTTGAGGGAGGGAGGCAGATGTTGTTGAATGGACTCTGTGTTCCATACATAGTAATTAGTTCACACACATCATGTATTTATGTTTGGACTCAGCAGAGCTGAGTTCTAATTAATCCTTACTCGATACCATCACCACCACCCTTAGTTGTGTCAACACCAATGTTACCAGGTATGTGAGAGACCTTCCCATGTATGTAACATGTGTACTCACAACAGGTTATGAGCCCCAAGTGGGCTAGTGTGCAGCTCATGCTGCCCTCTGCTCTCTCATCCTTCCTGACTGTTGGTTGATGCAGATTCAGTTCTGCTCACCATTTGGGTGAACCTCTGGGGCATGGATTCAGTTCCACCCCCAGATGGTGAATGTTTGAGCTGTCCTGTATGGATTAAGTTCTGCCAGATGCTCTGCAAAGTGAAAGCCATGCAAAGCAGCCACTCTCCATCTCTAAAAACAAGGGAAGACTATGTCCCTCAAGTTTACAAGCTCTGGATGTTCAGCAATGCAGTTCATTCCACTCCCTTTCACTTTTTGTTTAAGGTTCCCATGCTAACATCTATACTCATCAGACCTCAAAAATGTTGTCTTCCTCCTTTGCCACCATTACAAAGCTCAATGGCATGAACTACCATGCCTGGTGCTCCCAAATGGACAACTACCTTCAGTTCATTGGAGTTTACTCCAGGATCATGAAGCTTCACCCCTTCATCCCTGTCACCATTGCCAAGGTAAAGGACTCTGGTGGAAACATTGTAACTCATGCCTACATTCCTCCAGCCAACAAGGTTTGCCACACCAAGGAAAAGCAGGAGGACTGGGACAAGGACAAGGACAAGGCCACTGGTGCCATCACCCTCACTTGTGACCATCACGTTCACAAGTGCAGAATCAACTTTGGCAACCACATTGAAAACATCCTTCTTGAACTCAAAAAACAGTTTGACAACTCCACCATCTTCTCTGCCATCACTGAGTTCAAGGCCCTCATGGGTCTTATTATCCCTGACAACAACTCCCCAGTCTCAGTGTTTTCCAAATTGGATATGCTCTTCTCCTGGCTATCCAACTTCAGGTACCTGGTCAATGACAAAATAAAGTTGTTGATTGTGATCTCCAAGATCCCCAAGTATGCCAACCATGTTGCCACTGCAATTGCCACTGCCAAGCCAGAGACCAACTCCAAGGGAGTTGTCACCAAGACAGTTCCCACCATCAAGGAGATTTCCCAACCAGTAGAAGTGTCATGGCAAACATACATGCAGCACTGTCCTGCCAAGGACTCCTGGCCTCAACAGGCCAACAAAGTCAGTGCCATCAAATGGCAGCAGGGGGAACCTCAGTTCTCCCAGCAGCAACAGCAGCAGACACAAGGTGGTTCCTCTTCTAAAAGGAATACTAACCAGAAGCAGCAGTGTTGCAATGAAAATCACTCTGAAAAGGGCAAGGAAAAGCACAAGGAGAAGAAGAAGACCCACAAGGAGAAGAAGCAGGCAGAGGCTGCACAAGCCTTGGCCTCCTTCACCTTCACCTCCACCACCATCGTCACACCTGCCACCACCATGTTCACATTGCCCATCCCTAACCCCTGCTGCTCTGCACATACCACTGGTGCAACCCACTATGGGCCACCAGCATTTCCTCTAACCAAGGAAACTGTCTCCCTTGCACAATGCTTTGAGATCCCTGTGACCTCCTCTACCATCTGCAACCTTGAACCAGTTGCACAACACTGCTCCAAGTGCGGTCACACAGAGCAATTCCTCTCCAACTGCCTCTCCACCCTGCTTTCCCAATGGATCACAGAAGTCCCTTTAGCAGGGACAACAGGCATCATGGAGGTTGACAACAAGGACAATGTAAGTCTAGGTGATGATGCCTATGATGAATACATTGAGGATTTCTTTATGGAATCCACATCTCAGTGCATAATCCCTTCCCCTTCTACATCAGGTACTAACACATGATTAATTCTGCCTCAGGTAAATCATATATACATGTTTCCTGTAGTAGATAGTTCCAATACATCTGCTACCTGCAAATTCACACTGTGTGACAGTTGTAGTAAGAACAGCAAAGGAAAGGAAAAAGTGCATTCACATAACATCCCATCTGACATGTGGCTGCTCAATTCAGGGGCTTTGGCTCATTTTTCACCTGATCAATCAGATTTTGTTGAGTATCAAAAATTCAACCAGCCCCAGTGGGCTTCTACCGCAAATGGCTGATCACCTATTATAGGTAGAGGCACCATTTTACTATGGTTTGGCAACCATATATGCCACCTATCACCTGTCTTGCATATGCCCTCATGTGCTGTTCGACTCATGTCTATGGGCACACTATTTGTTACACTTGCCCCAGGTAGAGACAAGTGTAGACCTAACAATAATTGCCTAGGTCAAAGGCAGGGGCTAGGGATAATGTACTGACATAAGTCAGGGATTTTGGAGATGAAGGTGTAAGGTTCCAGTGGACAAAAGTATGGGGTTATGTCAGATGACATCAAGGATTCTCCCAGAAGGATTGCAAAGGTTCTGGGTGGCTAAAGACAAAGGATGATGATGAGGAGGCACTAAGGCCAAACTTAGGGACTGGCTCAGAGGAGGACTAGAGTGATGAAGGTGAAAACCTAAGGTAGGAATTGCTTAGTGTTTACTGTACATGTGTGACCAGTATTTATACTAAGTAGTGCCAGTCATACTGAGTCACTGTGAGTCAATGGATAGCCATAGGGCTGCATAAACTAAGTATAAAGCTATGCAAGTCTATGCAAAGGAA